>JADRCD010224497.1:13386-28764 GCA_019843815.1 Montemys delectorum | reverse complement strand
TGTGTAGCCCTGGCTGCTCTATAATTCACTATGTAGACCAGGACCAAGCTCTGATTTTCATAGCATGAATTATTCATAATTATTTTCTTTCAACAATTTAAGAGCTTAAAAATCTTAGGCCATGAGCCATACAAAAACATCTGGTAGGCTGGAATTTTAGCCATGATTTGTCAGTGTCTTCTGGACCACTGTAAATAGCTGTTATTACTGTTGGTTTAGTGATCATATTATCTTAAATCTCCTATTATTATGATGTAGGATGAAAGTCTAGATAAGATACAAAATGTGCTTAATTTTGTTTATTGAAGACAAACTGATCTAAGAAAAAACAGGGCTTTTAAATTACATTTTTTTTTTTTAATTTTCCAATTGGCAAACTCATCTCCTGCTCAGTAAACTGGTCAGTGAATATTAATGTTTGACTTAAATAAATACTAGAAGCTTTTAAGATCTACAATTGAACTACTTATAATTCCAAATACCTTCACATGAAGGGGAGGATTCCTTCACTTAGAAATAACACTAAAATATACCTGTGATTACTGCACATTTCAAATCGTGCCTGTAAATTTTGAAAGACAAGGATAATTCAAGGGAAGCCACAGTTAATGTTCTCATTGTCCGCCTTTGGCCCAAGGAATAAGTAATAAAGGATGGTTGCTTTATTCTATGTTTAGAAAATTAAGTATGATCTTTTAACAATGTATTTCATTTTCCTATTTTTACTTAGCGGTACTGCTAACTTTAGTATGTGGAGTTGTTACTGCCCGAAAAGGAAAACATTTTCCTGAAGATCTAGCACAGCAAAACTTAATTATATCAAATACCGAAGCACCTGGGGATGACAGAGTGGTAAGTCATTTCTTTGGTGAATAATTATAGTTCTAGTTTTAAAATTCACCCCAGTGAAGTTAGTATGAATTCATTTATATGTGTACAAGGTTGGAATCTTTGTAAGTCTTCAGTCTGTCAGTGTTCCAGAGTTTATGGCGTGGCACTAACTGAACTTCATAAAACAAATTTACTTTTCACGTCTAATTTTTGGTGGGATTAATTCAATCTTAGTCTTTTGTTGCTGTGATTTTTTTTTACAGCACTCATCACTCTGACTGCTTTCTGCAATGCGTGAAATTCCTTGCCCCCCCCCCCTCAATGATGTCTTATTTTGTTATATTGCAGTGCTCTGCCAATGGATTCACCACCCACACTGCCAACAACTCCAGCCAAGGCTTCTGTGGCACAATGGGGTCAGGGATGAGGAATGGTGGGCAGGAGACCATTGAGATGATGAAAGGACACCAGACCTTGGACTCCTGCCGTGTGGCCGGGTATCACCACACCCTGGATTCCTGTAGGGGAGGACACATGGAGACAGACAACTGCAGATACGCATACTCAGAGTGGCACAGTTTCACTCAGCCCCGACTTGGTGAAGTGAGTTTCCTTAGGCATTTTACTCTGACATAGAGAACAGTCAGACACTGGTATTAATGTACTTCCCAGAAACTGCTTCACCACAGTGTTCATGAGTCTCCTCTTGTTAGTCATTTAAAAATGCTTTGGCTTTGTTACAGTCTTTAATTTTTAAATATTTTGATTCCTCTGTCAATTCATTCCATTTCTAGATCCTTGAAAGATCCAGAGGCTTCTATCTGCCCCTGAATGGTCATTTTTTTAGATGTATCTCTATCTTATAAACTCCTTTGATAAGAAAAGAATGCAAAGAAAAATTCTAGTTCTTCACAAATACGCATTTCCCAAATCAAGTTTGTATTTTGCTATGAAAACATAACCCTCTGAATGCAGCTTTAGGTTAAAGACTGGCACACTTTACTGACATGCAGCTTTAGTTTAGAAAGCTGCACACTTAACTTAAGCCATACGTTAGTTTACTTAGTTTAATTTTCTAACTTATTCTAAGAGGATGAGTTATCATTGCACACATTTATAGGGTGTGTCGAGGGATTACCTACGTATGCAGTGTAGAACAGTGGAATGACTCAGTTCACAGGGACATTTGAAATTTATTCTTAGCAATATTGAAATATACAACACACCATCATATGGATTGTTGTCAATACGTAAAGCATACTACGCAGTTATAAGGGGTCTTATCTAGAGAGAGGCAATGGTGAGCAAGAGAAGGTTAAATAAGTGGGTCTTAGTCTAAATCGACAGTGTTAGAAAGCTTTGTAAAATACAAATGACATTGTTTCATTCTAGGAGATTCTAATTTCACTGGTGTGTGTGTACAAAATCTCACATGCGATTTGTATGTCAGACAGGGTAGGGTAGAGGTCCTGTTTAAACATTCTCACTCTATGATGCATGTTTGAATCAGAGGGAACTGATGTGCTTTTAGCAAATATTATACCTGACACGATTAGTTCTGTGATGGACAGAATATGGTAATATTCCAGAAGAGGGGAGATTATGGGAATTGTCAAAGCTCCAGACACTCATTTAGGAACGCCCTTCAGTATTATAACTGGTAATGGGAGGAAAGGCTAGCGAGGTCATGGATAAAACAGTTGGTAGCAGCAAGCCTTGAGCTGAGGGTAAGGGAAGGACTATGCAGGTCAGCTTAGGGAACCTTGGAAGACAGGCCAGTGGGACATATTACTGAAGGTATGGAAGACAGGGCAGCAGGACATTGTACTGAGGGGAGGGCAGAGGTGGTCAAAGCACAAGTATTATTTCTGCAGTGTGAGTTAAATGGATGCTTTGCTTTTAATTTCTTTGATTTTCTGGGGCTGTATCTCTGGCTTCTGGCTATGTCGGAATGCAGTATTTTTTCTTAATGTACTTCATCGGTGCACATGATAGAGTTTTAGTTCATGGTCATTGTACCCTTACGAGTGATGGGCACAAGGAGTATACTTTCATCCATTGTTCTTTCTATCATTAGTCTCCCAAAATAACAAAGTGATATTGGAGGAGAGGTTGACTTAAAGTAATACATGTCAGTAAACTAAAGCTACTTCAAATCAGGACCATTTGATATTCACCTACAAATTCCAACCACTTGACATATTGTCTCCATCATGTGAACTGATCTCAACTATAGATATAACATTTGGGGATAAATATTTAATGATGACTTAAATGTACTTAGATATAACATTTGTAGACCTACTTTTGTTTTGATGAATTATTGAAAATGACAACTATACTGACTTATGATATGGCTGTAATATAGACCAATCATGTGCATTTTTTGTGTGTAGGACTCCATTAGAGGACACACTGGTTAAAAATTAAACATAAAAGGTAAATAAAATAAATTTTCTGTTCATATGCTGAAGTTGTTTTAAAAAAACAATACAATCCTCTTCTTTGGACTTTACAGAAATTGCATGTGTGTAATCAGAACGAAGACCACATCCCATCCCAAGACTATGTCCTCGCCTATAACTACGAAGGCAGGGGATCTCCGGCCGGCTCTGTAGGATGCTGCAGCGAAAAGCAGGAAGAAGAGGGACTCGACTTTCTAAACAACTTGGAACCCAAATTTCTTACGTTGGCAGAAACATGCACGAAGAGATAATGCCACTGGATTACAATTTAATTTAGCCTTATCAGACACTCCAGAAGTTTGAAACAATGATGCTGTAAAAGAGACTCACTTTTTACACAAAATGGTCTTGAGTTATGATGGCTTGACATGTAATATTCTGATTGTAGTCTAATGTAAAATTGACACATATTTGGAAGAAACCATTTGTGAAATTCTGATCTTTTCCGGGAGCTATGTGCTGTGTGTAACTCTACTGCAAAGTGAGGCAGGAGCAGTATGGTCCAGTTCCTGGTCTGTCACAGGGTCATGACCCTGGCTGTGTGCAGGACAGGTATCTCCAGGTACTGCTAAAGTACACCTACATTGTATGTCCAGGAGCTTATACACATATAATTTTCTCCATTTTACACTCTTTCCCCTACCAATTTGTATTGTTAAAGCAATTTGTTGCTGACCTCTTTTTAAAGAGTATAAGTGTCAAAATAGAGGACCAGAAGAGCTCAAGCTGTAGTAGTGGAGTTAACTAAGGTCTGCAAAGGACTTGCCCTGCCATGAAAATATTTTCCTAACAAATGAAAACTATTAGTCTGAAAACAGTTAAGTTGTACCAATATCACATCCTTCTAAGGATGGTTTAATAAACAAACAAAACATTAAGGAAGGATGTTTCAGAACAGAACAAACTCATGATAGATTACAGTTGCGAAGCTGAAGATCTCAGGCCTGCCTCTTTATGATTTCAGTATCAAATACTTTATTGGACTTTGGAAACAAATGTTTGCAAGCTAGCCTAATGTGTACCAATTGTCTGTTTCAGCATCTTCTGAAACCAGTGTTTATTTGTGACCAAAGTACTCTTTGGAGTGATGTTTAAAATGCAAAGGAAACAAAGGAAAACGGGAATGATTGAAAATAAGGCTGGGTGTGGCTTCTCTTGTAACAAGAAATCAGAATCTTAAAGGAGCAGACTCCCTTCTGCCAGGTTACTATGGGCTGTGTGACACCTAAACGTGTCAGCTCCTGCCTGCTTGAGTAATTTGTTTAAATTTAGAAACATATATTATAGTTTTAGTGGGGAAGAAGGAGACAGCCACATGGGAGAGTAGATTCACTTTGCAAGATATATAAAAATTTGTACATTCAAACCTTAGGGGCCAATTATGGGATCCAGCCTTCTACACTGCTGGGGCCTACAGCTCCCTGGCTTCAGTTTACAGAAAGTATGTGGTTTTCTTGGGACCTAGTGTTGACAGCCACTGAAATTACATGCTTCACTACTTTTTTCTTCTACTTTTTCTCTCTCCTCTTCTTTTCTTTTCCTTTCATTTTATTTTATTCTGGGAGATTGGATTACCTCTACATACTGACTGGCCTCAAAATCTAAGTCCTCCTGTTGCAGTCTCTGGATATTAGAATTATAGGCAGATACTGCCATTCTTGTTATTGAAGTAGAGCCAATTGGTCTTGTCCTTTAAGTTTGGAGCATTCATGGTGCTGGGAGACAGTAGGGAAAATGTTACCTTCATGTTGACTCAGAATCCTAGCTTTGTTTCCAGAACCCACTCAGCCTTTCTGTGAGAGCAGCTCTGGCAGTTGTCCAGAAACCCAGCCCTCCTTTTTCTGTTCATCAAAGCTGCTTGAGAGCCCTGCAGCAGATTCACTGAGCTGACACATTCCAGGAATTCAATAATCCTTCAGCGTGACTTTATTTTTATTTCTATCAGTTGGCTTTGTTAGTGGGGATTTATCACGACAGAAGACCCTGGAATTTTAGATCTATGCATGCAAGATATTTTTCAGACCTCTTCTTATTCGGAATATGGAGTCAGGAAAGGGGGCTGCAGTGGTATAGACAAAATAAGGGATTTGAGTCCAAGCTCTGCACAAAACAGGCATGGTGGCAAGGTGCCTGTAGCCCCAGTACTTGGGAAGCAGGGAGCAGGAGGACCGAGGGAGTTCAAGGTTCTCCATAATTATCCGAGAAGCTTGAGGTCAGTTTAGGTCACATGTGGTGAGTCTTTGGATGGGCCAGACTGTTATACTGGTCAAACTACATGTATGTCTAAGATTCTGATTAGATTTTAACATTTTTCCTGTTTTCATTTTACCCCAAGGGTTACTTTCATTGTAGACTTTTGAAATTGTCAGTTTTTCTTTTGTTCACAGCATCATATAATATTCTCTTTTCACATGTATAGATGAAAATTGTGTTATTGTAGTGTGTAAGAAAAACAGCTCTTCTTTTGTAACACTTTCCTTCCGTCCCCTGGGGTTTTTATGTAAATGTACAGACCATTTTTTTTCTTACATTTATAAGGAAACAGTTAACTGTTTAAAGAGCAATTGGAGTTTATTTTTCAATGTTATAAATAACTTTAATTTGACGATTAAATTGCTTTTGAAACTTGTCAAATAAAAATAAACAAGCATTGAATGTGTGAAATAACACTTCTTGATGAGGAATGTAACACAGTGATGCTAAATTGGTTTCCTGTCTTTGCTGAGTGTAGAGTAGAGGATCAAAGGTGAGAACAGTGCAGACTTGAAACACCGTGTTCCAGACTAGCATGAGAAGTAAACGACTCCATAGTACAGGGAGTGACTATGGTATAGAACAGGTCACTGGACGATTGTCAACATCACCAGTATGGGCTGGGACCAGGAATTTTTAGGGTAAGCTCACCAGATGAGGACCACCTGGAAAAACTTACAGCATGGTTCTGATTGCAGTGATGACTGGTAAAATACCTGAATTTGATGATGAGTATTGCTCCTAAAGGCTGATCCATAGCTCCAGCCCCTTTTACCTCTGTGGAATTTACTAATAGAATAAAGGGGCCATGTTTTTGTGACGTAAGTGGAGTGAACTAACATTCTTTCTGCTTCACACAAAGAAGCCATTAGGATGTAGGGATATGTGAGGTAAGCTGCCTAAGCCATCAGGATCTACGGATGTGTGAGGTAAGCCGCCTCCCCATGTGTTTTCTGGCTTGCTTTTCTGGTGAGCCGAGTTCCTCATGAGTTCTCCAGGCAGGAGAGGCTGGTGTGCTCTCTTTACTCGGCTCCTTCTTCACCCATAGCTTCTTTTCATGTATCTACAAGGGTGTGTGGGACACACCCTTCAATGACTCAGACCTCTCCTAGTCTCAAGAACCAGACAGGATGAGCACATTGATGTGACTCACACACTGGCGTGGCTAGACATAGTTCCCCAAGCAGAAGCACCTATATCTACTCTCAGACCTCAAATATTGAACTTCAGCAGAGAAACCTGTGCATTTATAATCCTTGTCTCCTGTGAGAAACATAACCTTTGTGGGGAGAAAGCATTTCCATGTAAGATTTACTGTGTGTGTACGCTTAAAAGTTATATCAGCAATTAACTTCCATTCATATATTTTTTAAAAAAATACAATTAAACCAATTATTATTTCTAACTGCTGATTAGATTAACTTCCAATACACAAGCATGCAATAGCAATCATGTAGCAACAACAGCAGTCATGTCTACAGGAGACTCTAAGGCAGCATAAGAATAAAGACCCAGAGAGAGGGACAAGAGAACACAAAACCACAGACATAGCTGTAAGGGGCTGGAGAGACTGCACAGTGGTTAAGAGCACTTGATGCTTTTATAAAGGACCTGGGTTCAGTAAGCCAGCAGCCTTAGTGGGTTCCTCATACTAGTCCAATACTCCAGATCTAGGGCATTTTATGCGTTCTTCAGCACTGCAGACACAGGGCATACACATATAAGGACACATAAATAAAAAATAAACCTTCACACACACCTGGGGTGTGTGTGTGTGTGTGTGTGTGTGTGTGTGTGTGTGTGTGTGTGTGTATGCTTAGGCCAAGCCAAGAGCAAGGTTGAAGTTCCAGTGCAAATAGTGCTCTGATTGTTTGTCTCCATGTGTGGAAATCTTTTGTAACATGTCAGGTACCTATGTAAGTACTAGATGTACCTACGTAGTCTCTTGTTTAAAACATGATTATTAATTCATTTATTCATTCAGTTCGTGATAATTCTTGGTCAGTTATCACATTCTAAGGATGGTTTCAATTGATAAAGATATAGCAGTTGAGGAGAGTAACTAAAGCCAGTTTTAAGTTTTAAATTCCATTCCTGGAAGGGAGAGGAAATGCTTTGTTCATTACATCCCTATTTCTAAAGGCAGCATATGTGAGCTGGAATGGGTGGGGCTGGGGATCCCAGTAGGATGTCTGAGCTTATATTCTGTAGCCACACTATGTGGGATCTTGCTTTGGTTAAGTAAGGGGTGCCTGCTTTCGCCCTTGTATTTTCTCCCTCCATTCCTTCCATTCTCTTGATTTCCCATCTTCTTCTCAGTTTTTTTTTTTTTTTTTTTTTTTTTTTTTTTTTTTTTTTTTTTTTTTTAGTTCCTGGCCTTATTCATCTCTTCTAGTTTTCCTTCTGCTCCTTCTCTCATTTTATTTTCTATGCATTCTTGAACTAGAGCTGAGGTTGTAGCTGGGCTTTGATGGCTGCTCAGAGGCCTTTTATTTGCATGCCACATGGAGGCTCCTTTGTAACCGAGTATACAAAGGGCATGCACCAGCAAGGATTTCAGAGAACCTCACTGCCAATACCAACAGTTGGTGTCTTGCTCATCTTCTGACAGTGATGTTCTAACTTGTCCTTCAACATGTCTCTACAGCCTGTATCTGTAGAGCCATTTACCATCCAGCTGGCCTATGTTACCTTTCAGTGTTTTGTCTCTACCTTGAGCCAATGTCTTAAATTAACACTTGGAGCACCTCCATTGGAAGCAAGGACCACCTGTTTACTCTTGTTTTATGTTCTAGAGTTCTACGCACCTCGGACTCCATAGCTCTGCAGTCTTGTCTGTGGTGAGAAAGGTAAGAGATAAATACTTGTGCTTGTAGTAATTTGCCAGTCACATACATAAACAATAGGATTGTAAGAAGGCAGAACCTTGAAGCTTATGAGACTGGTCTCCAGTTAAAAGTCCTCATGGTTGTGTGAGTGACATTCATTATGACGAGTGATGATGATGATGATGATGATGATGATGATGATGATGATGATGATGATAATCCATCTTCATTGTGTTTTAATCAGAGAAGATGGCCAGAATATTATGAAATTTTTAGATCAGTTTATCCATTGATTATGTCAGTTGCTCCTTAGTCCACAGTTAATATAGTTACTCCCCCCACCCCTTTCTTTAACCAAGAGCTTTGCTCACATTCTGGGAAATCTCAGTGTAACTTATGTGTGATAGATGGCTCTTCACACCTGAATTCTTAGTTCTACAAAGGAAATGTGAGCTTTCCCTGAAGAAGAATGTTACTTTTGTCACACTTGGAAGTCTCCCACTGGCCCTTGTAACTTAGTGTTTCTCTTGTCACTTCATCATTTCTATTACATTTCCTTGAGTAAAATTTTCTTGGAGGAATCCTGTATAACTCTGTTCTATTGATGTCTTACAAACGACCAGGAACTTTATAGACTTAAGGAGACCAGGTTTATAATCAGGATTCTATGACTCAAAAATAAATGTAGCTGCTCCTTTGCTGGGGACCCCAAGAAGCTGCCATCCAGGGCCCAACTGAAACGCATTCTCACTGGAGGCCTGAAGAAAGATCACTCTTAGGTCGCTGGCAGAATTCATTTCCTCAGAGCTGTATATTTGTGAATTCTAGCTTCTTGTTTTGAGACATGGTCTAAGTTGGCCTTGAACTTGAGATCTTCCTACTCTTTCAGCCTCCCACATGCTGGATTTACAGATGCCCTCACCATACCTAGTGAGTCCTGGCTTTTTGTTGGCTGTAGTCACTGTGGTGGGCTGCTCTGAGGTCTCACAAGTCACGTAGAGGCTTTGACATGTTACTTTCTTGAGGGTAACTCCTGCCTTTTCTCTACTCTGCCATATGGAGTCTTATATAACTTAGTCAAAGGGAAGACATCTCAGCAACATGCTTCTATTTTTCATATACTTAGAAGATATTTTATTATTGATACTCTGGTTATTGTTATTTTGGTGTGTGTGTGTGTGTGTGTGATGCATGGATGAGGGCATGTGTATCACTGGGTATGAATGGAGGTCAGAAGACAGCTCTATGAAGTAGGTTCTGGCCTTCTGCCTGCAGGGATGGATCTCAGGTTCGTGGGCTTACACTGCAGGCATTTTGTCCATCTCTTTTGACTCTCTTCACCAAAGTTTAATGATTATAGGAAAATTACATGTCCATCTTCATTCTAAGAACAGTTGGACACCCAGGCATGAGCAGAAAGTTGAGATGTCACTAGAGGCCACTTAGACTCGGTTCCATGATGGAGATGTGTTCTAATGCTTTGATTCAATTGGGAGTCTGAGTGTCCAAGTGCTAAAGGTCCTTGTCCCCAGTTGGGTTTTGATAGATCAATAAAGATGCCAGTGGCAAAGGCTGGACAAAGGGAGATGGGGCAGGAGTTGTGTGGGCTAGAACTCAAGGGAGAGGAAAGGGAGGATCTCGATGATGTGGAGGGAGACAGGTGGATGTAGGGGCTGCAGGAGATAAAACCAGCCAGCCATGTGAGAGTGGTCGCTTCCCCAATTGGGCATAGGGTAGCAGACAGAGGATTAGAACTGCCTAGCCTTTGAGTAGTCAAGGCATTTAAAAAATAAGCTAGTGTGTGTGTGTGTGTGTGTGTGTGTGTGTGTGTGTGTGTGTGTGTTTGATTTGTGGATCCAATGAGTTCCTGGGCTGGTGGTTGGAAGCACTTGACTGGCCAGGAGCACAAAGCAGTGTAGCAAAAACTCACTCTACAGTCACCACATTCTCTTCCTCTATTTTTAAAGAACATGGAGTTCTGGTTATTGTTTCTTCTTGGACTCAGTTGAATCCAGGCTTACCCATGTGCTACACAGGTGTTCCTCCACTAAGCTATGTGCCCCATCCTTGCTTCTTCAGTTTATTTATTTTAAAGCTGTTATCTGCAGGCAGAAGAGGAAAGTCTGACCTTTCATATGCAAAATACATTATAGAAAATTTAATAACTTATTGAGACAGTGACTGTTTCTTTCAGCCATCTAATACGTTTATGCTATGAGTTTGTCACGTTCTTGTTCTAACAGCTTTATCTAAGGGAGACTTCACATAAAACTGGAGTTTGCATTGCTGGGAACATGCAAGGCAGATGGAAAGCCAACATTACTGTGCACGTGTTAGATAGTAAAATTTTGAATTCTCCTGTACGTCTGTACTTATTTTGTAGATTAAAACTTGGCTGCTCAGAGCTAAGGAGTGGGCATAAGGTGAGGGATATACTGAGGGAGGGTGGGCAGAAGAAATCACATACCAGGTCTCAATCTACCTCCCTAGAAAATTTCTTTGATTTGCACTATAACATTTCTGTTTAATAAATAAGTTACCATTCGTCAATAAACAGTGGTTATATAATGCCTGCAAATCAGTGAGGTAAGCAGTCACTGTTACAAAGGCACTTTCTGAAGTTGCTCTAGGAAGTAGTTTTACAGAGACCCCCTACATTCAATTTTGCTAAGTAAGTTGTTCAAACATTAGCCTTTCTCACCAAATATTTTGCTCCCTCTATCACACACAGGTACAGAGAAAGAAAATGTGGGATATCTGTACTCACGGGAAAAACCACAGTAGCACAAAATTCTGCCACCTGCTGATGGACTTAGAGATTGCTGTATTGAGTGAAACAGCCCACGTTGATATTCTCACTGAATTATAGAAACCAAGAAATCAAACTTGTGGAGGAAGAAAAGAATGCTGGTTCCCAGCGACTTGAGAGAGCAGGAGAGCAGAAAGAAGATCAACCAGAAGTGTGGGAGAAAGCACCTTCAGTTCTTAGCAAACACAGCTGGCTGTTGGTTACAATAGTCCATGCTGGGATGTTTTCAGTTGACTAGAACAAAAGATCAGCCCCTCCAATCCCGGCAGCACATCAAGATAGCTGGTATAGAGGAGCAGAAGAGCTTAGCAGCTTCCTGTTTTTGCTGCTAATTATGTTCCTGTGCTGAGTTACCAGGGATGAATCAGCAAAGGATGAAAGTAAAAACCCCATAGTGATTATAAATTTGTCCCCTCAAATTTGAAAATTTCATATAAATTTGGAATTTTCTTATCTTTGTTTTTATTTGAAAATTTTATTTTCATGAAGTGTTCTTTTTTGTTTCATGTTTTTATATTAAATTCTCATTTGTTTGATATCATCAGATTTCCTTTGCTGAATGTTTGTACGGCGCCCTTCTCCCCCGTCATCCCAGGCATCTCGTTTATTGTGTGTCTTGCATAGAACACATGGTTAAATTATAAAACCTTTTAATACGAGTTTGTTTTTACACTTACTATCACAAAGTAATTATTGATATACCTGGCTTTTGTTCTATTGCATTGCTATGTTATTTCTTTTAGTTCCCATTTTTGATCCTTCATTTTTCAGTCTTCATTTGCATCAACCCACATGAGAGCATTTTATTATTTGTCTTGGAGTACATTCTAACATTTATGCACAGAAAAATGTGTACGTGTAACAGGCACAGTGAAACACATCTCACATCTATACAAGTCATCCTTGTGTAATGTGTAAAGGACAGGCTTCACTACAGTCAAAAGATAGTACAGCTGTTTCTACAGGAAATTTTAAGACACTTATTACTGCACAAAGAAAATTCATGCCCATTTATTACAAGCTCCTTTCCTGACAGCAGCCAGCTCACTTTATGCCAAGACACATTGACCTATACTCAACACTCATGTGGTATACATTCCTCTGCGACTGGTTGCCAGTCTGTGGCTCTCTTTAAGTAGAATACTTCTAGTGCTTATTAATGGTCCAATAGATGCCTGTCTGCCTGTAATTTGTTCTTCCTTTTCTTTTTCTTTCTCTCTCTTTTCCCCTTTCTTTCTTTGAAATTGCTGTATAGACAACGATGGTTTCTAACTCCTGAATGCCCCTCTGGATCCGCTTTCCAATTTCTTCATTTTTTTTCCTGTGAGCATTTGTATATATAATTCATGTGGCCATATGTAACATGACAATTCTGTTTATTATCCAAGGTACTGTAAAGTGTTTACCAGAGGATGCATCCCAACTTTGTAGACTGGTTTTTTTTTGATAGAACTCAATTCACAAAGTCCTTTACATATTGTTAACTGCAAGCTTATAGGATTACCATGACTCATATATATTGGTCTTGTTTTCCTGGTTTGTATAATTTTGTCTTTGGTTTTTGCTTATTTATTTATTCCCTCTTTTATTTAACACAATTTTCATTTATTTGTGTGTGCATGTGTGGGATGTGTACATGTGTGTGTTTGTGTGTGTGTGGGATGTGTATATGTGTGTGCGTTCATGTGTGTGTATGAGGGGGGATATGTACATGTGTGTGTGTTTGTGTGTGGGGGGATGTGTACATGTGTGTGTGTGTGTACATGTGTGTGTGTGTATGTTTGTGTGTGTGTGGGATGTGTACATATGTGTGTGTTTGTGTGTGTGTGTATGTGTGTGTGTGCATGTGCGTGTGCATGTGTGTGTGTGTGTGTGTGTGTGTGTGTGTGTAGGTCAGAGGACAATTCATAGGAGTTGGTATTCCTCTTCTGCTCCGTGGATGTCAGGTAGGGATCTCAGGTGGTTAGCTTTGTTGGTAGCATCTTTACCCATGCAGCAATCTGTCCTCTCTCAAGTTCTTTATTTTGAGACTATTAAGTCAGAGAGTATTTGGGGTTCACAGAGAAGCAAAAGGTGAGATCTCTACCATGGGACTAACTTGCTTTTAGTGAAAGTCCACAAACTCATAAATAATGCACCCAAATTCGTGCTCTAGATCATAATCAAGAACTACATTAGGAATCTTGGATTGCCAGCACAGCTTACTGCAGACTGAGTGGTTTGAACAATTGATAACAATTGTCCCAACAGGACAGATATCCAGTGAGGTCCTTTGTGTGGCTTATTCCATGGCACCTACAGGTCCTTCAGAACTAAGACCTCACATTTATGATGGGACTAAATACTTTCTCCTGAAACTCCCTGTTTTCAAATACAGTCGCTTAGGGAGCTAAAGCTTGAGCAGATATGCACCAGAGCAAGTAGAGGCACAGGTTAGCCTGTGATGACATCCATCCCTGGAACTGGAGAACGATGAATCTTCAAAATGTTATTATGAAACTAAGAAGTCAATAGTCTAAGCAAGAAAAAGAGAGAGAGAGATCATGCTCTCAGCTTAAAAATTAAATTCATCCATCTTTAGATCCTTATTTTCTCTTTTTACTCAAGCCAATTGAGCCATTCTAATGAATTTTTTATTTCTCCTGTAGAGTCTAAAAATTGTATTACTTAAAAACTCCTTTGTTTCTTTGTGATATTCTGAATTGATTCAGATATCCTTTTCTCAAAATTTACTTTTATTATCAATTTATTTATTCTCAGTATTTTGTATGTAGGTAGGTCAATCTTTTTAAGTCTTTGATGAATTGGATGTCTGCACTGTTGCGGGAAATACTAAAAGAAAAAAAAATTAGCACCAACCTGCTCTATACCCAAGTACTCTCTGCTTCTTTGTCTCACGGCCTCTTGGCTAACCCCAGTTGGCAGTCTTCCCTTCTCCAGTTAGCCTGCCTCAGAGCCTCCCATACCTTCTCAGCCATTCACCCCCTGTGGTCGGCAGTCACAATTTCCCTTAACCCAGCAAATCAAAATGCTAGAAGCTTATAATTAATCAGTCAGGTTTATATATCATAAATTCTCTATTCTGAATATACCCAAACAATAATTTCAGGGCCAACTGATAATGATATAAATTACCCACCTAGATAAGACAAATTATCCTGTAATTATCCACCCGTATAAGATAATCATAGCTACCTGTGGCTATTTGAAGCCATGGAGAATCTGGATTGTCTTGTTTCTCCTCCATCTTTCTTCCTTCTCCTCTGTCCCTGTCTCTGAGACCCTTTGCTCTGCCTCCCTTTTCCCTGTCCAATCACAAGCTTCTTGTATTAATATTTAAAGTGATTGGACATGGAAAATTCTGCTACACTGCATAATTAATTCTGCTTTTTTTTCTTGAGTTAGTCTTATTTTACTGTTCTTTATATGACTTGTTAAAGTTGAATATTTAATAATCATAACATGGTTATGTTGAAAATAAGATTTTTTTCTGCTCTGGGGTAGTTTCATACTTTTGTTGTCAAAAGACACAGTAGTAGGACACCTATTTTGAGATGTCTCAACTTACGAGCTTGATTACTGTTTCAGTGTGCACTCATTGCTGTGTTGCTGTAATTAATTTCTTTTATGTTGCTGTGATAAATACCTTATAAAAACAACGCAAGAGATAAAGGAATCATTTTGGCTTATAGTATCAGGAAAATAGAGTCCATAGTGGGTGGGAAGACATGGCGTCTGGAACAAGAAGCTGGCTACTCACATTGTACCCTCACACATGAGGCAGACTCCAAACAGCAAGTGAGACCAGGTTATAAGATATCAAAGTCTTTGGGCTTCCTCTGGAACCTTTCCAAACATTGCCCACAGTTGGGGACTGAGTATTTAAACACAGGAGTGTATGGGCGCATTTTATACTCAAATCACAACAGTAGCTTCAGTTCACATTCACCAACTGCTTTTTAGAGATTTTCTTGATAGCCGGGAATCAGACAAACAGACAGACAGAAAGAAGACACACACACACACACACACACACACACACACACACACACACACGCCCCTAAAAGGACACAACAACTACCTTCCTGCTTTATGCAGAGTGGCTCTGGGTTGAGACCAGGCCTGCTGATATCCAGTTGCTCTGGGGAGAAAATTCAATCTTCTCAGGACATTTCTAAGCACATGGCTGGCC
>JADRCD010224497.1:0-13286 GCA_019843815.1 Montemys delectorum | reverse complement strand
TCTTTCTTTCTTTCTTTCTTTCTTTCTTTCTTTCTTTCTTTCTCTTTATTTTCTGAGTTTTACTTTTTTTCTTTTATTGGATATTTTATTTATTTACATTTCAAATGTTATCCTCATTCCAGGTCTCCCCTATGGAAACCCCTGTCTCCCTGCCCCCCACACACACACCTTCCCCTGCTTCCATGAGGGTGCTCCCCAACCCACATACCCACTCCTGTCTTCCTGACTGCATTCCCCTACACTGGGGCATCGAACGCCATCAGGCCTAAGGGCTGCTCCCCTCACTGATGGCCTCAACAAGGCCATCCTCTGCTACGTATGTGGCCAGAGCCATGGGTCCCTTCATGTGTACTCTTTGGTTGGTGGTCCAGTCCCTGGGAGCTCTGGAGGGGATCTGGCCAGTTGACAATGTTGCTCCAAAGCCCCTCAGCTCCTTCAGTCCCTTCTCCAACTCCTCCACCAGGAGCCTCATGCTCAGTCCAATATTTGGCTGCTATGAGCATCTGCCTCTGTATTTGTCAGGCTCTGGCAGAGCCTCTCAGGAGACAGCCATATCAGGCTCCCATGAGCAAGCACTTCCCAGCATCCACAATAGCGTCCAGGTTTGGCTATTCTATATGGGATGGATCCCCAGGTGGGACAGTCTCTGGATGGCCTTTCCTTTAGTCCCTGCTCCATACTTTGTCTCCATATTTCCTCCTGTGAGTATTTTGCTCCCCTTTCTAAGAAGCACTGAAGCATCTACACTTTAGTCTTTCTTCTTCTTGAGCTTCATATGGTCTGTGGATTATATCTTGGGTATTCAGAATTTTTGGGCTAATGTCTACTTATCAGTAAGTGCATACTGCATGTGTTCTTTTGTTACTAGATTACTTCACTCAGCATATTTTCAAGTTCCATACATTCGCCTTCGAATTTCATGAAGTCATTGTTTAGCATATACCCAGAAGATGCTCCAACATGTAATAAGGACACATGCTACATTATGTTGATAGCAGCCATATTTATAATAGCCAGAAGCTGGAAACAACCCAGATGTTCTTCAACAGAGGAATGGATACAGAAAATGTGGTACATTTACACAATGGAGTACTACTCAGCTATTAAAAACAATGATTTCATTTATGTTCTTAAGTATCCTTTATGTATGTAGGTAGGTGCATAGGATGTTCCATTTCTAAAGAATCTTGTCTCAGCTTTTCTTTGGGCCGTTGGTGGTCTTTAATGTAACTCCATCTATAATGTTAAATACTGAACATGTGTATTTTGCTATCACTGATCACTGTCATGAGAAATTCTACCTTTCTCCTTGTCTAAGGTTTGACTCAGAGTGTAGCAAACCAGTTATTCAAACATTTCAACTAGATTAGAACACACACACACACACACACACACACACACACACTTCAGATAAGATATTTGTATTCATCAGCTTTTCTCATTTCCTGGAACAAATACCAACAGAACAATTTAATGAAGGGGTGATCTTTTTTGACTCATGTGTTTTCAGAAGACTTAGTTCGTGGTTGCTTGGCCCTGCCCTTGGACAGAACTTCATTACAATGGAGCCATGTGGAGAAGTTATTTACCACACAACCCATATGAAAGAGTGAGATGACAAAAGAGAAGGCCCAGGGCTGAGGGGCAACCTTCCAGCGTATTTGCAGTATTTAGTTCTTCCAGATAAGTCCCATTGTTGAAGTCTGCACCACTTTCTCAAAATAGCACCAGCAGCCTGGAGCCCACAAGGTCAACACAAGAGCTTTCAAAGAAATGTTGATGTTTAAGCTATAACTGTGTTTTGTTCTATTAACTCCCAGGATAAAGGGAACTGGGCTGGCATTGTTGAAAGCCAAGAAGGTAACTGGATAGGGGAGGGCTTGAGGCAAGTTAAATACTATCTAGCTCTGCTATCATTTTGGAGATGTTTCCTTCTTGACTTGGAGTTTGCCTGAGTCATGTAAATCTTTGTTTTTGAAGCTCCCAGTAAATTGTTTGGAAGCATCTGCTTTCTCAGTGCAGTCCCTCAGTCTCTGGAAGAGGGACTATTTGCAGTTCTATAGTTTATCACTTTGCTGATGCATTCCACAGAGTTATTAACTAGTCAAACAATTAATTTTCCAAGTTTCTACCCATCTTCTGGCATTTTATGTTAGAAAAGATATGTTGGAAAATAAAAAAATCAAAGGTTTACAGTGTCCAGTACAATCCAAAAGTCTAGTATTTTTTCTTTGGGTCATAAGTAAGATTAAATCCTAAAGAGTCAGGGTCAGTGGTAGCATTTGCTTTTAGAAATTATTTATACAGTACTTCTTGATTATAGCAAGATTTATAGAGAAACTCATATGATGTTAGACTCGATTTCCCTGTAGAATCTGTTATTGCCTTTGTACTTCTAAAGCTCTATCAGATGTCTGATTTGTCACTTTACTTCCTTCAAGTCAAAAAGTTACTTGTTTTTAATTCAGTTCATGATATTCTTTTTAGTTTCTGATACAGAATATAAAATAATTTGTCTTCATCTAAAAAATGAAGTGATTTTAGGGATTTCTTACATTTTTCTTTTAAAAGAAATGATATTTTCTCTTCTGAGAAAGTGCAACATGTGGACATTGAAGCTGTCTTTGTGAAGGTAATTTTCAAAATCATGTTGACTTAATCAACTCAATTAATGCTGTAATTATAAAATATCCTCATGAATAGACTTGGAAGGTTGAATTTTACTTCCAATTACCTTTTCAATTAACAAAAAGTGCTTCATGGATTAAAAAAAAAGTATACTAATAGGATTGCTGAGAAGAAAAGGGTCATTTTGAGAGAATGTTGACCTGAAACTTTTAAGGAATTTTTTAAAATAATGAAACAAGGTTAGCCATTAGAGACAAATGAACTTTTTCTGGTGTCAACTGCCTAGAAGAATGTACCAGAATGTCAATATTCATGTGAATCAATAACTGCTTAATAAAATGACATCATTAGGCATGTACTTCATAAATATTTACAGTTCTGATTTTATATTTAAATATCATAATAAGATCTCTGCTTAATATTAAGTATATAATGTATAGAAAAGTATAATGAAAAAATGTACCACATTCTGTAGTCTAAGGAGCAGGGATCTATTCATTGTTGTAGGTACAGATGCTGAACTTAGCTTAGCCCTGGAGAAGGTCAAAGGCTGTGTGTGCTCGCCCTCCTCAAGCTGAACAGAGCAACCTAGAACTCTCAATGTTTTGTTTTTATTCTCAGAATCTTTCCTCTTACATAACTCCTTGTACACATGTCAACTGGTTTCTGAATTGAAAGGTTTTAGTAAGACTTTTCAGAACTTTGAAGACAACTTTATTCTTTGCTCAGTGGTCTCTCTTTAGATAGGATAGGAGTCAGAATTTATGCTACATATAAATCTATAGATCTTTTGATTCTTTGCTATGATATTTATTAGTTTTCTAGTTTTTCTTCTTAGAATAGATTTTTCCATTGCTTTAAAGTGTGCACGTGTGTGCATGCATGTAGGTGCTGGTATGCCCATGTGGGTGAAAGGGCCTTTGGAGGCCAGAGCTGTCAGATCTCTGTGGAGCTGGACTTACAGCCAGTTGTGAGCAGCTCACTACCGATACTGGGAAACCAAGTCGGCTACTCAAGATCAGTAGATGCTTTTAAACTGATGAACCACCTTTTCAGTACTGATGGTGAGAGACCAAAGTTTGGGTTCAGAGTACATCTTAGAGAACCTGACCTAAGTTTGAACTCAAGGCTGGTACATAGCATTAGTTGCCAAGTTACCCCCCTCCCCTGCCACACACAAAACCCGAGCCTAGCTCGAGCTCCTAGGCTAACCCCAATAAGACCTGTATCTCCAGGTTAATTTCTCCCAACAAACATTCCTGTAGGTTTTGCGCCTTCCCCTGCCTAACAACCACCAATTAGGAAGAAATCAGAAGTTAAATTTATGGTTTGGCTTCCAGCACCAGGCAATTGTGCTAAAGGCCACAGCAGCACGTAAGTAGATGCTTGCTAGGCTCGAAACACTAACCCCCTCCCTTGCTGTTTTCTATTAAACCTTGCCCCATGAGTGTTTGGGGCTCTTCTCCACCAAAACTCTCCTGCGGGCTGGCAGTGGGTTGAGCCCGAGCTCGAGCTTGTGAAGAAGGACCCTTATGCGATTGTATCAGATCCGCTCCTGACTGGTCTTCTAGGATTCACAAAGGTTTCATGGCAGAACAATGCTTACTACTTTTCAACGATTTGAGAACATGGGGTAAAGTTTCATCCTCTGTTAGATTAAGAATGATGAATTTATTTCAACTGCATTCGAACTAACTGTATATCATGTGGACTTGCTGGCCAGCCGGTCTAACTATTCAGGAAGCTCCGATTCCTGTAAGAGGTCTTGTCTCAAGCATATTAACCCTTGGTTTATATACACCACCACCAGCACCATCACCTCCACCAGTACTATCACTACCAGCAGCAGCAACAAAAACATTTACTAATATCAGGCCAAGATTCCAGATATTTTCTATAATAAGTGTTAGACATGATCATCTATAAGTCCCTGAAACAATGTGTGTGAAAGTGTTTATTTACTCAAATTTGTTTGAATAATTCAGCAGGGGTTTGATGATTCAGCTTATCTTCTCTCTTACTTGTCCTGTGCTATTGATGTTCTCAATGGGAAAATGCCAACAACCTTGGTGTTATAAAACATTTTTCTGTGTTTTAATATGGAAATACTATACTCATGTTCTTTCCAAATGGACTGAGACTTGAGACCATTGGTTCTCAACATCCCTAATGCCGTAGCCCTTTAATACAGTTCCTTACATAGTGGTAACACCTAACCATAATTTTTGTTTCTACTTCGTAATTATTTTATCAGCTATGAATCATAATGTAAATGTTTTTAGAGGTAGAGGTTTGCCAAAAGGGGTTGTAGCCAACATGTTCAGGTTGAGAACTGCTGATTTAGACAGAGGTAGTTTTCATTAAAGTAGGTTCTAGAGAACAGATTTGTCTTCTGTCCATCTTTCCTTCTTTCTTTCTTTCTTTCTTTCTTTCTTTCTTTCTTTCTTTCTTCCTTCCTTCCTTCCTTCCTTCCTTCCTTCCTTTCTTCCTTCCTTCCTTCCTTCCTTTCTTCCTTTCATTAATCATTTTATCTGTTTACATTTCAAATGATATCACCTTTCCTGGTTACCCTTGCACAACACCCTCCTATCTCATCCCTCCTCTTCCCCCTCCCCTTTGCCTCCATGAGGGTGCTCCCCCAACCACTCATCCACTCCTGCCTCACTCCTCTAGTGTCCCCTTACACTGGGGCAGCAACTCTCCACAGGACCAAAAGTCTTCTGTCCCAGTGGTATCAGATAAGTTCATCCTCTGTTACATGTGTATCTGGAGCCATGGCTCTCTCCATGTACACTCTTTAGCTGGTGGTTTAGTCCCTGGAGTTCTCGGTGGTCCAATCAGTTGATAATGTTCTTCCTATGGGGTTGCAATACCCTTCAGCTTCTTTAGTCTTTCCCCTAGCTCATCCATTGTGATTCCCAGGCTCAGTTTGATGTTTGGCTGTGAGTATTTGCATCTATATTGGTCAGGTGCTGGTTGAACCTCTCAGGAAACAGCCATACCAGGCTCCCAAGATCAGGTTTTAATAGCATAAATAATTGCAAATAGTTCTTAGATAGGTTACAAGATTTTTTTCTGTTGCCTGGGAATTCCAGCTTCCTTAAATGTGTGGACTTCTAATACTATATGAGAATGCTAAGGAGGGAAAACATTTAAACCATTGAGCAGCAAACCCTAGCATCTTATGATTCTCAATATTTTTCTTTAGATATAGATAATAGATATTTCTTAGTCATTATCTGTAAATGGGTTCCAGGCTTTTGTAGCTCCCAGAGCTTAGCAGAACTGACTCCATGGTGGAAGTACTATTCAGGCTATAAATCTCAGCATGTAGACAGCACCACCTGCCAAATGAAAACACAGACCTGATCCATCAATGTCCACAGTTCTTGGAAAGTCTCTAAACGTATCAACCTTGCATTTTGGCTTCTGTAGTTCCACTTCTGGCTAACTGTTCTTGTTAACTGAGGTATGTCAACCCAGAACATGTCTTTTTGTGCTTAAAAGCTGCCTCCTGAGAAAGGCTCAGTACTACACTGGGATCCCAAACACCCAGGGTAGTTCCTGGCTGGCTTATAGAGAATTTCTATTGGCTTAAACCGGTGTCTGAATAGTCTTTTTTTGGGGGGGGGGTGGAGGGAAGAACTCCACAACATTTCTAAAGGTCCCACCAAGATCTCAGAGACCAGACCTCAAGGCACCAGGGATCTTTGAGCTTCTTGGATTGAGGAAGAATAAGAGTGCAGTAGTTAGGGGACTCCTAGGAGGTGCCTGGCCTGAGATGGACCAGGTCCCCAGGGTTCCTTCTAATTAATTGTTACCTAATGTTTCAAATTCAGAGGGGTTACAACTTCAACTCCAAAGAAAGTGAATTAGAAAGTCACCTGTCTCTCACCTAGAAGGTAAGTCTAGTTAAGCTGCCTTCTGTTTGCACATATGGGAGAGGTGTAACGCAACTACTGATTCAGTGTCTGGGCAACATGTGAGACATAAGTGGATTTCCCGGTCTGTTGAGGTGTATGAGTATTCAGTGGCCACTCCTTGTTGTTGAAATTATTTAATCCTGATCCAGGGTTTCTATCCTGCCTTTGACCCTTTGAACTAAAGGGTCACAACCTTTATATTTACAATAAGCCTTAAACAGCACAAGAGCTGGCCAGTTGCCTACCTTTCATGCTAATAGAATCTACTTTCCTATCAATAACTATTTACTATTTACTATGTTCCATCTGGGTTGCTCTTAACTCCAATTGGTCAACCCTCAGGGCCATGTTTTTATGGCTCACCTACCCTATAGTGGCTTCTCCTTCATCCTCCTTACCCTTTTCCTCTCCTCATGGTTCCCCTCCAACCACAAGCCTGTGAAATCTAAACACTACCTATGTTTCTTCTGCCCAGTAATTGGCATCTTTATTTACTAATCAGTAAATAAAGGGGATGGAGTCACTTAGTGTCTTTGTGGACTCTCTCATCTCTGGGGTAATCTTGGGCGCCAAGTATTGGCAATAGAATACAAACAGCATCAAGCCAACCCACTATAACCCCTGTTTATCATCCATCCCTCCTTCTCTCCCTCCCTCCCTTCTTGTCTATGTATGTATGTGTCTTTCTATATCTTTTTGTCAATTTTGTTTTCCTGTATTGACCAGTGGCTTTCTCTGGTGTGAGGATCCCCTGGCTTAAGACCCTTTTATCCTTTTGTGTTGGGGGAATTAAACCCTTTTATGTCTACCACTTTGCACAGAAAACCTAAACAAGCAAAAATAAACAAATAAACCAGCAGGTGTTCCACTCTGAGAGCAGGAGTATTTGCTTATTTTGTTGCTTGACTTCAACACATGGTCAGGGTTGGTCCTTGCTTGAAGGTGAGAGCTAAGCCTCTCGTCCAAGGCTTCCTGCCATTTGAGCCTCCCCTCGGAGTCGTGCCTGGTCTAATTGACCCCAGAGAAGGAGAAAAGTTAGGTGCCTGTTCTAATTGATCCCAGAGAAGGAGAAAAGTTCCCCTGGGCTGAGCCGGAAGAGAAAGCATTCCTTTCTCTTTTATGACTTGCATTGCCTTTTAAACTAATGGTCTAAATAATTAGAACACTTAAAACCCCTTGACTCTCTGACAAAAGTAAACAAACAAACAAACCCCCTAGGTTAGAAGAGATACACCAGCGAAACAGTGTAGCCTAGAGAGAGCACAAGTTTCCTTCTATCTAACACTGACCAATGAAACCTTAAACATTTTTTCTCATAGGGTCTTCTAAAAAGGATTAAAGACAGCTGCTAAAAAGATTTCCTTTGTCAGCCAGTCAGCCCCAGATATTAGAAATGAGTTTTAAAATTTTGAAAAATGTAAAGGTATAAATAGGTCTCAGTTGCTGGATGTATTTCAAAAGATGTTCAACAGCAGAGAACTGATTGGAACAAGACCTTTTTCGTGAACTGAAAGCCTTAACATCTTTCTGATAATGAGACACAGACGTACAGATACCCAGCAAAATGTTGGTGTCTTACTCTCTGTCAGAAGAATACCTCTTAACTGAAAAAGTTCTGCCTCCAATCAAAACACGCAGTTGGACTACGGCTCAGATTGACAACGATTCCCAGGTGTATGGGCAGAAACGAACCCTCACAGGAACAGTACAACACTAAGCTCCTATGGTTAGCTTCAACTTCCCCTGTATAAATTGAACAATGTCTAATGATCCTGGAAACAAAAGGGGAAATTTCAGTCCATATTGCCTAATGTAAACATATTGACATCTGGGTGTCTTGCCAGCCACCCTGGAATACATCTCGTCTACCTGTGAAGAAACAGGGGACCTCTGATTCCCATGAGTGTAATTCTTACAAAGAAATAGTTGTATATGGTCTTGGAGCTGAAAGATGCATTCCTCAGCCTCCCTTTGGCTATGGTGAGCAAACTCATCTTTTCTTTTAAATGGATAGACCCAGAGGGAGGTTACAGCAGGCAACTTACATGGGCAAAATTGTCCTAAAGATTTAAATACTGAATTCCTGCCTCTCCATCAGAGGTTTCCTGGAAAAATAGATTATCAAGGGCCACTGAGTGACTGCTGCAAGAGTTACAGACCTAGGGCTACAGAATATTAGCTAAGAAAGCCCAACTTTGTATATGAGATACTATCTATCTTGGCTACCAGCCGAGAAGAGGCAAATGGAGCCTGGCTCGGAGTAGGATTGCTGTCATCATCCTTTAGATTTCAATTCCAAAGACTAAGAGACGGGTTCTAGAGAGAGTTCCTACGTTCAGCTAGGCATTGCTGCCCGAGGATACCAGAGTTTGTGGAAATTGTCAGGTTAAGACACATCAGCAGGAAGTGGGTCACTGAGCCCCTCCCTCATCTGAGCTGAGATTTGAGGTTTTAAAAACAGGCGCACGCCTTTAATCCCAGCACTTGGGAGGCAGAGGCAGGCGGATTTCTGAGTTCGAGGCCAGCCTGATCTACAGAGTGAGCTCCAGGACAGCCAGGGCTACGCAGAGAAACCCTGTCTCGGGAAAAAACAAAACAAAACAAAACAAAACGACAAACAAAACAAAACAAACAACAACAACAACAACAAACCCAGCTCTAGTCGGTCATCAATGGGAAGAGAGGCCCTCGGTCCTGTGAAGGCTCTATGCCCCTGGGGCCAGGAAGTGGGAAAGGGTGAGTTGGTGAGCAAAGGGGGGGGGGGGCGGAGGAAACAGGGTTTGTTTTTTGTTTTTGTTTTTGATATTTTTTTTTCCAGTGGGGTAACCAGGAAAGGAGATATCATTTGAAATGTAAATAAAGAAAATATCTAAAGAAAAAAAAAAAAAGTTCTGACTTCAGCTCCTGCACTCTGAACCAAAAGACAAAAAGGGGCCCCTTTAGGGCCATAGAAACACCTTGTGACATACAATTAGACCCTGTATGCACAGAAAGTCCCTACCTATCTAAGCTGCCGCAGCTGCTGCTAATATAATGAAAAAGACAAAGAAGTTAAGTCTGGATCTTATACTCACAGAACCCCACACCATTGCGGCCCTCCTCCTAGGATCCCCAGAATAATAGCTGTCTAATGCTGTGTGACCCTACCAGGCTCTACTCCTGGACTACTCTTGAGTCTCATTTGAGAAACTCATTGCCATTCATCCTGCTACACTACTGCTTGATGGCAACCCACAGATACTCATCCATAGCTGTCACCAGAAACGGGATGTGTATTGTATATACGAGATGCAGTAGTTACTTTAACTAATGTAGCCCAGACTCTCAAATGGGAAAAAGAAAGCTTTTATTCATATGGTGATGAAGTTTCTCTCCCCCTTCCTCCCCCCCCCCCCCCCCCCGGTGAGAGTCTGGGTCACACCAGTCAGTTCTGATCTCCATGCTGAGGTACCTGGCTTGGGCCCAACTCTTTTTAGTTAAAGTTGTCATGCTTTTTCTACTATGCATATACATGATACGTTCTATAGAGAAAGATGTCTTGTCAAGGGAAGAAAAAATGTCTTGGCCTTGCTAGAGGCTAGTTGTCTTCCCCTATGAATTGCTGTCCTCCACTGCCAGGCTGCTGACCCGGCTGCCCAACGAAGGGCCCTGAGATCAGTGGGGCCTACTGATACTGTGGTGACATACCCTGACCCAGTGTTGTCTGAGACTCCACGCTACAACCAAGAAAAAATGGAAGATGCAAAAAGAAGGAATGGAGAGCTCCAATCCACGGGTTAATGGAGAACGCCTGAAGGACAGATCATTCTCCCAGAAACAACGAGCAGGACTCTTGTAACCGACCTTCACCCGACTTCCCATCTTGCGGTTCACAAAACTTCTTGAGTTTCTCAAACTAAGGTATATTATACCTAGACTAGACAGCCTAGAGTGGGCTGTCTCAGCCAGATGCCAGGGTTTTGCTCAAATAAATCTGAAACAGAGAGCTCTTACCCAGGAAGGGGGTCCAAATAAGAGACCAAAATACCGGTGAACTCTAGGAAAATCAACTTCCCCAAGATATAGCTTGTCAGGGGAGGACATAAATGCTTGTTAGTATTTATAGATCTTTTCCAGGTGAATAAAAACATTCCCCACCCAGACTTAAACTGCTCGAATAGTTAAATAGCTCCTCTAGGAACTAGTCTCTGATTTGGCCTCCCAGAGCAATGGGGTACATCAATGGCCTTCCTTTCATAGCCAAGACCTCTCAATTACTAGCTAAAGCTTTAGAAATAGACTGAAAACATCATTTTGCATATAGACCGCAGACCAGCAACCTATATTTATCTTGATCTTCACTCTTCCTTAAGTGTCTGCCTGTTTTGGAAGGATATGGGAGTTTATCTTTTGAGATAGGAATACAGAGTTTACAACTCTATGCATACCCTGTGTTGGGCCCCCTGGTTGCCAAGATCAGGCTAGTTTCCATTGGAATTACTTGTGGGACCTGCATCTTAAACTATATGGCCAATTATGTGTGAATGCAGTAAAAATTAATTATCCTTAGGACCAACTGCACCTCATCAGAGCAGGGTGAGTCTACTATTTGACTCATTCACTAAGACCATTGGGGGATATTACAGGGCTCCAGACCTTAGTAGGCCCCGGAGCTTAGCACAACTGACGCCATGATGGAAGTATCACCAAGGCTGCAAATGTCAGCATGTAGACAGCACCACCTGTCAAAGTGAAAACACAGACATGATCCATTAAAGTCCACAGTTCTGGGAAAGTCTCTAAGTGTATCAGCCTTGCTTTTGGCCTCTGTAGTTCCACTTCTGGCTAATTGTTCTTGTTACCTGAGGTACAGTCAACCCAGAACATGTCTTTTTGTGCTTCAAAGCTGCCTCCCGAGGAAGGTTCAGTGCTCTACTGGGATCCCAAGTACCCAGGGTAGTCACTGGCAGGCTAATATAGACTTTCTTCTGGCTTAAAACTATGTCTGAGCAGTCTTCTCTGGGGAGTACAGAACAACATTATTCATCTAGGTTTACTAGCATGTAACACGGTATCAAGTCAATAGTAAAGACGTGTACGTAACCCTCAAACTCTCCAGGTAGCTGAGGATAACCTTGAACTTCTAACCCTCTTGCCTCCACCTCTTGAGTGTTGAAAAGTCCAAATGTGCAGCTCCATGGCCATCCTAAACCAGTACTTAATATTATTATTATTAATTATTTTATTATTTATACCTCTCATGTTGCCCCCCAGGCTCCCCCTCTAAGAGTTCTTTCCCCTATTTCCCCTCCCCTTTGGCTCTGAGAGGATTCCCTCCCCAGAAATCTCCCCCTCTACAGGATTAGGTGCATCCTCTACCACTGAGGCCAGACAAGGCAGTCCTCTGCTTCATAGGTGCTAGGGGCCTCAGACCAGCCTGTGTATAATCTTTGGTGGATAGCTTAATCGTTGGGAACTCCCAGGGGTCCAGATTAGTTGAGATTGTTGGACTTTCTATGGGGTTGCCATCTCCTTCAGTTCCTTCAATGCTTTTCCTAATTCTCCCATAGAAGTCCGTGACCTCAATCCAATGCTTGGGTGTGAGTATCTGTATGTGTCTCAGTCAGCTGCTGGTAGAGCCTCACAAAGGACAGCCATGCTAGGTAGGCTGCTGGCTGCAAGCATAACACAGTATAAGTAGTGGTGTCAAGGTTTGGTGCCCACCAATGGGCTAGGTCCCAAGTTAGATCAGTCACTGGTCAGCCTTTTCTTCTACCTCTGCTCCATTTTTGCCCCTGCATTTCTTTTAGACAGGAGAAATTTTGGGTCAACAATTTTTGAAAGTGGGTTGGTGTCGCCATTCCTCCACTGGGGGCCCTCTATCTAACTACAGGAGGTGGTTTCTTCTGGTTCCATGTCTGATTCAACTGTTAGGCATTTCAGTGAAGGTCACCCACATTGAGTCCTGGGAGCCTCCTCTATCTCAGATCTTTGGGATGTTCTAGAGGTCCCCCCCACCCTAACCCCCAGCAGCTGCATATTTCCACTTATTCTCCTCATCCTCTGGGCTTCTCTCCTGTCTCCCCCCCATACCTGATTATGCTCCATTTCCCCTTCCCCTTCCTCTCTCCCACTCAGATTCCTTTCTCTCTCTGCCTCCCATGATTATTTTGTTCACCATAAGTGGGATTGAAGCATCCTCACTTGGTCCTTAAACAAGAATAAGGAAGTTTAAGTTCCTAGGGTTTGTGAGTTGTATCATGGGTGTTCTGTATTTTGGCTAATATCCACTTATCAGTGTGTACATACTTTCCATGCATGTTCTTTTGGGTCTGGTTACCTCAGTCAGGATATTTTCTAGTTCCATCCATTTGCCTGAAAAAATTCATGATGTTCTTGTTTTTAATAGCAGGATTGTATTCTATTGCATAGATGTACCACATTTTCTGTATCAATTGTCTGGTTAAGGGACATCTGAGTTGCTTCCAGTTTCTGGCTATTACAAACAAGGGTAAACCAATATTCTAAATAAATACAATATAACTCTATCTAGGGCTAAAGTAAGATATCTTATGGAGTACAGAACTGACAACAAATGGTTTTAATTATTTGCAGTTAGTTTATGGAAGGATTATTTCTTCTGAAAGGCAGCATGACACTTATCACTGATATGGTGGAAAAACTATAAATTTAGTTGCATGGGAACATCCACATGCAAATATGTGAATGACTACTCAACAAACCAGCACTTTAGAC
>JADRCD010224496.1:3921-36836 GCA_019843815.1 Montemys delectorum | reverse complement strand
GATAGATAGATAGATAGATAGATAGATAGATAGATAGATAGATAGATGATAGATAGATAGATAGAAAGAAAGAAAGATAGATAGATAGATAGATAGATAGATAGATAGATAGATAGATAGATATGTGGATAGATTGATAGACAGATGGATAGTTTGGTAGATAAATAGATGGATAGATGGTAGATTCACAGTGAGAAAAATAAGGTAATAATTGAGGCAGATGAGACTAAAATGAACCTGACACCATTGTGGTAAGGAATTAATATAATTATGTATTTCACTTAGATCATATTAATAACCTCATCATCAATTCTAGGATTAAGATTTTAAAGCCCTGATGTTGTCAAAAACAGGATTCTATCAGGTAGCAAGTTCAGAATCAGGAAATCCAAGGAATGCATTTAATGTTATTGGCAATCCAGTTAGGGACTAGGTTTTCCAAATCAATGAAAGCAGGTCACCTTTCAAGAAAGAGACCAATGGAAGCAGAATAAAGTTCTGGGATTAAGACTGTGGGACAAGGCAGTACAAGGAGACAGCTAAGTCATAGACAATAAAGGACACTGATCTGAGAAGAACTCTGTTCTTTCATGTAGTTTCCATCAAGTGAATATTCAGTTTGAGTCTGACTGGCCATGGATGTAAGAACAGGGAGAAACTAGAGTAGATGAGATTGTGGTCAAAGCAGTCAGGGGCTGCTGTTCAGCCCCATTTGTTGAAAATACTGTATTTTTTTTCCACTGAATGGTTTTAGCTCCTTTGTCAAAGATCAAGAGACCATAGGTCTGTGGGTTCATTTCCGGATCATCAATTCTATTCCATTGATCTACCTGCCTGCCTCTGATGCAATACCATGCAGTTTTTAATCACTATTGCTCTGTAGTACACCTTGAGATCAGGAATGGTGATTCCCACAAAAGTTCTTTTATTGTGGAGAAGAGTTTTCAGTATCCTAGGTTTTGGTTATTTCAAATGAATTTGAAATTGCACTTTCTAACTCTATGTAGAATTGAATGGGCATTTTGATGGGAATTACATAGAATCTGTAGATTGCTTTCAACAAAGATGGCCATTTTTACTCTATCAATCCTGCCAATCCATGAGCATGGGAGATTTTTTCATCTTCTGAGGCATTCTTCAGAAACTTGGAGTTCTTGTCCTACAGATCTTTCACTTGCTTGGGTAGAGTCACACAAAGATATTATATATTATTTGTGACTATTATGAAGGGTGTTAATTCTCTAATTCTTTCTCAGTCCGTTTGTTCCTTTGAGTATAGAAGGCTTCAGATTTGTTTGAGTTAACTTTATATCCAGCCACTTTGCTGAAGTGGTTTATCAGGCTTAAGAGTTCTCTGATGAGAAGTCTGGTATAATTCTCATAGGTCTGCCTTTATATGTTACTTGACCTTTTCCCCTTACTGCTTTTTTTTAGAGGTCTGAAGTGATTTTACCTTTATTTCCTTCACTTTAAGCCAATCATTAAATTTCACAGTGATTTCTGGGGTGGGGCAGAAGGAAGGCGTCATTCAGCATGATGGAGGCTGATGGAGGCCTTGGCCCAGCCGGCCTCACTGGGGAAGCTGGAGGAGCACGGACTGCCCCGCTGGCAAGTAGGTGATGTTCCGAGAGCGGGAGAGCTGGTAAGCAATGTCCTCAGCGGCCTCCAGCTTGCGCAGCTCAATCAGGCCATCGCCTGCTGTGGCTAGCGAGTTGGCGATGAGCTCAGCTGCCTTGGAGTCACCCTCAGCGGAGATGATGGCTGCCTTCTTCTGCTGCTCAGCCTTTTCCACCACAAATCTGGCTCTCTCCGCTTCCTGCTGAGCCACCTGTTTGGCTTCGACTGCCTCTGTGAACTCCTTCCCCAAGGTCAGATGTGTCAGGGACACGTCATCCAGGATAAGCCCAAATGTTGCTGCTCGCTCTGTGAGGTCATCGCTCACCTGCCTGGAGACCAGCTCTCGTTGGGTAATCAACTCTCCAGCATCGAACTGTGCCACCACCGACTTGAGGATCTCTGTGGTGATAGACAGCAGCACCCGCTCATCATAGTCCTCGCCAATGCTGGTGTAGATACGAGGAAGCTGGCTGGCCACTGGCTGAAAGAGGATGCGCAGTGTGATGTTGACGTTCTGCAAGTCTTTGCTACCGGTGATGACCGGTACATTCTGTGGTCGAGAACGGCAGTCAAAAATAATTTGTTTCTGTACCCAAGGGATGAGAAAGTGAGTCCCTTCCCCTACCACAATGTCCTGCACACCACGGAATCGGTCAAAGATGACAGCTCTGTGTCCAGCATCCACATTATATAAAGCAGAGTTCACCACGCCTCCTGCAACTGCTAACGCCAGGCCGAACTTTCCGATGGACTCAAACACTTTGGCAGCCATGACTCCTTCTCACACCTGCTTTCACTCTGACCTCCACATGAATTCCTCACTCCCTTACTGCTTTTAATATTCTTTCTTTGTTTTGTGCATTTGGTATTTTGATTATAATGTGGCCAGGGGAAGGTTCTTTTCTGATCCAGTCTATATGGAGTTTTATAGGCTTCTTGTATGTTTATGGACATCTCTTTCTTTAGGTTAGGGAAGTTTTCTTCTATAATTTTGTTGAAGTTATTTACTGGCTCTTTAAGTTGGGAATCTTCTATATCTATTATCCTTAGGTTTGGTCTTCTCATTGTATCATGGATATCTTTGATGTTTTGAGTTAGGAACTTTTTGGATTTTCTTTGACTATTGTGTGCGTATTTTCTATCTCTTGTATTCTGTTGGTGATACTTGCATCAATGATTCTTGATGTCTTTTCTAGATTTTCTATCTCCAGGGTTATCTCCCTTAGTAATTTTTTTATTGTTTCCATTTTCATTTTTAGAATAGAACAAAACCATCTAGGATCTAAAAATCAAGAATCATTGATGCAAGCATCACCAACAGAATACAAGAGATAGAAGAGAGAATCTCAGGTGCAAAAGATACCATAGAAAATTATTGTGATGATTCAATTTGAAATAGTCAACAAATAACCTATCAGTGGAAGTCCTTTCATGAAGCTGTGAAAGTACAGCCTAAATTGCCTTGGATATTCCAACATGGTGGAGATGACAGAGACATGGCTCATTTGCAAAGAAAAGCTGGGGTAGAAACAGCCCAACAGAAAGACATGTGTTACAGTCAACAACATAGAAAAGAATCAGAGACCTGTAGAGTTCTTTAACATCAGATATAGAGGTATAGATTTTGAAATTTGCCCCCATTGTTTTAAGTTTAGTGTGATCCATTATTTCCTCACTATAAACCCATCCTTCCCTTTTGGATTGGTAATGTATATTCTGTTTGTGCCATTGTACAATGAAAGTATGAAACTATGTGATCTGTTTCTTTCACTTGTTTGTTTGTGTTTTGTCCTTTTGATTTTACATAGAATTACAAATAAGAGATTGCTTTGAGTCTTGAAACTTTTTTTTTTTGTTGTTGTTTTTGTTTTTTCGAAACAGGGTTTCTCTGTATAGCCCTGGAACTTACTCTGTAGACCAGGCTGGCCTCGAACTCAGAAATCCACCTGCCTCTTGAAACTTTTGCCGTTTGAATTTTTAAAGTGTTGAAAACCTTATAGTCTTGACTTTTGAAGTTGGACTTAAGGCATTTTTGCATTATGCTATGCCTACAAACCCCTGGAGACAGTTTATGTGACATGGTAGTTTGAATAGGAATGGCCCCATAGGCTCAAATATTTGAAATGCTTGAGTATTAAGGACTAGTGATATTTGAAAGAGATTGAGAGATCAAACCTTCTTGGAGTGAGTATGGTGTTGTTTAAAGGAATGTGTCACTGGGGATAGGTTTTAGGTTTTCAGAAGCCCAGGCCAGGCCTTGTGGCACTTTCTGTTTTCCTTCTGCATGTGAGTCTGGGTATAGAACTCTGAGCCCCTCCTCTCCATGTCTGCCTGCTTGTTACCATGCTTCTTGCCATGCTGATAATGAATGAAATCTCTGAACCTGTAAGCAAATTTCAATTAGATGCTTTCCTTTATAAGATTTACTATGGTCACGGTGTTTCCTCACAGTACTAGAGCTCTGACTAAGGGAGATAGACAAAAAGATAGGTAAATAGCTAGAGAGATGGATGGCACAACAAAAACAATGTTCTGGTCATTATCCCTTGACTCTATTTTATTACTGCTTCCTGTATATAAGAAAGAATATCCTGTGCTTAAAGACTCATATTTATCTCTCTAGAGTCCTAATCAAAAAATATGGAGGTAGATAGAAAGTTAGATACATTGATTTCATACATTAAGATGATTCAATTTGAAATAGTCAACAAATAACCTATTAGTGCTAAACTAATTACTACTGAAATACTTTAAATGTAGTCCTTTAACATAATTAGTATTATCCACTTCCACACACCCTGTGTATGTCTCCCTGGTTGGTAGAGCTCTTGTTCCTTCTATAGGCGAGAATTTTCTGATCTACCCCTTACAGCTTTCCTGGCAGTTAGAGCATTGGAACATAATATGATCCCAACAAAAGAACCTTAGGCAATCTCAGAAATGATAGGCATATCTCATATTTAGTAATCCAGCCAATCAAAAGCAGAATCAAGAGGACTACAAAGAGTTAGGAACCAATCTGAGCTCTATAGTGAGTTCCAGCCTGTCTTAGGCTGCAGAGTTGAACCTTGACTCTAAAAGCAAACTGGAAAGAACAAATAAAGATCTATGAAAGGAAGAGGTTAATGGAATCTTACTCCCTGCCCCACCCCCACACACCAAAATTAAGGACAATTTGGTCCCTCTTGCTCAGTCTTAAAGTCTTGTAAGGGTACTGTGTGTTACCTGGAATAGTGGAGCTCCCATTGCAAGTGTGAATGAGGTTGACAGAATTTAATAAAGAATAAACTGATTCATTAAAGGTACTTGTTAGCTAATAATATCCTCCCATTGCATTGCATCTCCATTTCTTATATGAGAAGATGTATGCCTTCACAATTGTTAATAAATTAATAACAAGCTACTTTTTACTGAAAGCTTCCTGTTCAATACGAATTTCTTCTTCCTTCTTCATAGCAGCGACCAGTATTTATGTATTTAATAAATATTTTTCTTTATTTAAAAATCACATGCAGCAAATAATTAAATGTAAAACATCATTACTATTGAAATTTTATTTAAGGTTTTTAGAATGATGTAATTTAAATTCTTTCATCATAAAATAATTCTTCTTGGACAGACTAAAGAACAGAATAAATTACCATAATCACGTATCTTGGCAGAATGCCACAGAGGTATGGCATAAATAAACAAGTTTTAAAATTACAGCATTGGTGTTATCAACAATAAAAACCTAAAATAATAAATTAATACCAGGGTGCTGTTTGTGTCATGATATTATCAAAGTAAAACTCCATAGTTTCATCTTTCCATTGCCCTATTATCAATACAGTACAGAATCAATTTTCTCAATGGAGGGAGACTGAGTATATCAATCACGCACAAAAACAAATCTCATGTTCAGAGTTCATGTTCAACATTAAGTGAACTTGATAGTTTTTTATGTGCTTTTCTTTCCTTGCAGTTTTGTTTTGTTTTGTTTTGGCCTTCCTTTTGGGTGTTGTTTTAGTTTGTTTTCATGGTTTTAGGGGTTTTTGTTTTTGTATTTTTTTTTCTTTGATCTGTTTTGAAGATCTTAAAGTTGGGAGGTAGTGAGGAAGAGAGGATGTAGAAGAATTTGGGGAGAGAAGAATATGATCAAATTATATTTAAATTTAAAAAATATTTTAAACCATAAAATATAATTTAAAAAAGAAATTAAAAAGGAACCAAATAAAATAAATAGCATTCAGAATACAGCTGTTTGTGGTTTTTTTTTTCCTACTTAAGTATCACTCAAATTCAGAGAACTTCAGAATTAAGATCAGAGAAAATGTTCCAGAATATTTTAGAAGAATAGAAAAACAAGGATAACTGATCATGTTCTTGAATAATAACCCATCCAAAAATAGAGTCCGATACTATAAACTTAATGTCATCAAAAGAAAAAATAGTCTGTTTTCCCTGAAAATGTTTGGTAGTCCATAGCCCATAGCCCATTAAAAATGCTTTTCCACGAGGCAGATCATTTCTGAAACATTGCTAGCCAATATTAAATTGGCTATCTTTCTAACTCTTAGTCATGTGGTTTTTGTTGCTGTTCTTGTTGTTATTATTATTATTTTATTATTAGTAGTAGTAGTAATAGTAGTGGTAGTAGTAGTAGTAGTAGTAGTAGTAGTAGTAGTAGTAGTAATAGTAGTATTTGATAAAGGATCTTGGTCTGTTACTGCACTGTATTTGCCTAAGTCTCTGGTAAAATGGAAGAAATGTGCTTCAATGGCTGAAATAATTTTATAATGCACTGAGTTTCTCAGAAGCACTGAAGCTATCCATATGATCTGAGCAAACTGGGGCTTCAATTTGCAAACACAGTTGGAAACCTTTGAAAGCAACTTTCAAATGCCAAGACAGAGGCCTTGCAGATTTCGAACAGCTTCTGTCAAGTGTGATGACTAGGAAACAGATAGCCTATACCTGTGGGAAATCAAGTTTGTTTCTCATTTCATAGATGCCAGCTTCAGAGGTCTCATCAGCTAGGACAAAGGCTGGTAATTATAAATCAATTCTCTGTGATCCTATTTGGTGACATAGTCTGATGAATGCTGTTATGGCAGTGCCTCTCTCACTTGGGTAATATAATATCATTTGGGAATTCATAAGTTGCAAATATCAGACCCAAACCCAGATATCAGATCCCACACACTAGAGCAGAACCTAGGTGTCTGTCATATTGACAAGACAGCACAGGACACTATAGTGCAGATAGCTGCAAATTCCAGTGAGTATCTAGTTATTAACATAGTCAAAAAATGGTAAACTAGTGCTCAGGAAGAATTTAGGTCACCAAAATGAGAATTCTTTGTGTACCTACATTATTTTTTTTCCATAAAACATTCTAGATGAGAAAAATTAGTTTTGAAGACATCTAGACAATACAACATCTAAAACAACTATTTTTGCCATGACTATTATACTCCAGAATAAGCTGTTAAAGTAAGTGATGGTATGTATTATAGAACGCAAAACACCAGAGTGGAAGTGAAAGGTAATTCAAACTCTTGAATAAAATAATGTGAATAAACATATATGTTAGCCTGTCGCGACTGCCTCGACCAGCAAGGAAGACGCTCTTCTTAATGCAGTTTACTCAGGAACCTTGAACATTCTTCTGACTAACTTCTGACTAACTTCTGATTAACTTCTGACCCTGAGGGGAACACCCCAGGCCCTTAAAAGCCCATCCTGAGCCTATCTCAGTAGGCCACGTGGTACATGCAGATAGGTTGCCAAACGCGGAAGCAAGCCAGGCAAACAAGCACAGCCAAATAAGGAGTTGTTTATCACACTAGCACTCCAGCAAGGAGCAGAAGCCGGCACCATCTTAGGGCACGGTCCAGACAGCTCTCTACATTAGCCAACATAGATAAGAATCTATGGTATGTATGTTTGTGTATGTGTGTATGTATGCATGCATGTGTGCATGTGTGATTCTGGAACCTATGTCTGAAGTTTATGATGTCTTCAACAATAGCTCTTTATCTTCCACCTCTGAGGATCACCCAATAGACATATATGTGTTTTTGTGTGTGTTCTTACATGTATGAGTGTCAGCGTGTGTGTATGTACATGTACAAGTGATATGTATTTGTTTGCTTTTTTCTTGGTTTTATTATATTTTTATTTTTGCTTTAATTTGTTTTTAGAAACAACATGTTTGGGAGGAAAGTAAGAAAATGTCTAGAAGGAATTTTGAGAGGAATGAACATGATCAAGGGATTATGTATAAAATTCTCAAAAAATATAAAACCATAAAAGGTTTATGTAACAAATCTTTATTGCATAGACAGCAATAAAGATTGTAGTTTATTTCTCACTAAGTGATAACATTTTTATTAACATGCAGAACGTTTTTGTGAGGCAAACCCAGGGTCTCAGAATCAGAGGTATAAGAGAAGGTTAGACATCTTCAAGTTGCTGGAAATCAGATAAAGCAAACAGGAAACAAGTCATAGGAAAGCAGCTACAAAAGCAGCTCTGCCCACATTCTTCTATGGTTCCTATACAGTACACACATGAAGAAGAATACTACGTACTAGAGTAGAAAGCAATGCACGAAATGTAAGAAGGAAAGAACTGAGGGAAGACTTGAAGTACCCAACTGGTGGAACCTCCAACTAAATCAAGGGAATCAAAATACCATTACTACTAGAGCATACAACACCTTAGTCTAAAACACAGTGTAGAATGCTTAATGTTTCTCTGGTAAGTCTACTAAAGCGCAGCCTGTGAATCTAGTCAGGAAGATATATCAGTAAATGTTAGTTAAAAGTTATCTAAAAAGTACATGGGTGGTATTGCTACAACATACATGAAAAGAAAGAAAAACTGAGAAATATTCAGATTAGTCACACATAAAATGATGTGATGAGTGATTTGCTATAAGTGAATGTGTTTGGGTTTTGGAATGAGGAAAACAAAATTGATGGATACTTGAATAACTGGGAAAATGTAACTCAAGTTCAGGATAGATAGTATTACTGATCACCATTAACTTTTTAAGCTTAGTGACTAAGTTATACAGCTGAATAAATAATAAACTGCTTTTTATATTTTTTCAAATTATCAGTTGTTGACTACTTAAGTGTATGTAGGTGGGAGTGTATATGAGTGTGTGTGTGTGTGTGTGTGTGTGTGTGTGTGTATGTATACTCATAACATATCTGTTGAAGGTCACAACACAATTTACTCTTATTTGTCTACCATGTGGGTCCCAGGAATTTAACTTGGGTTATCAGAGTTGACAGCATTCAGCATTACAACCGAACCATTCTGCCTTTCCAGTCCTTGCTTGCTTCAGAAATGCTGGGTGATGTACTTAGCACTATCATGGTACATTTAGTTTCTTTTCGAATACAGAAACAGGAACCAATTAGATAAAATAAAGATTACCTTGAGACTCTTGGCTCTTTGCATATGGTACATTAGATTTACATATTTATTATGCTTAGATGCTTTGGAAAGCTTGAAACTGTAATCAAATTAAAATATTATAAGTATTTTATAAGCAATTTCTTTCTTTTTTTTTTTTTTTTTTTTTTTTTGGTTTTTCGAGACAAGGTTTCTCTGTGTAGCCCTGGCTGTCCTGGAACTCACTCTGTAGACCAGGCTGGCCTCGAACTCAGAAATCTGCCTGCCTCTGCCTCCCAAGTGCTGGGATTAAAGGCGTGCGCCACCACCACCTGGCTAAGCAATTTCACTACCAGTCTGAAAGAAATGCATTCTTCACCCCGTTCTTGCTAAGGAAAAATAGAATCTCTGAATATTACATAGGAAAAAATGAGTTAAAAGTCACCATTGTATTGCCAAAATATGCACCCTGTGGCAACAGTGGCACAAATTACAAACACCACAACACTGCCGTGGCTTAAGCCAAGACATATAACAGCAAAGAATAAAGATGAGGCTCAAGGTCAGCCCAGAGCTCACAGGGATAAGGTCTTCCACAAATATCCTTTTCGGATGTAGACTGAGTAGGTGAGCTATAAACTAGGTATTCAGCTTGTATGAGAGCTAGTAGCTGCTCACTTTCCCAAGTTTTACATTAGTAACAATTATCCTCCTCTCCTTACTATTCACTAAGAAAACTCTAGAGGACATGGATCAGAATCTCAGTCACAGTTGTCCCCTTAGAGTAATGACATTGTATATACATCAGTGACCTTGAAAACCTAAAACATGGCTACAAATATCTATTATTTCCGAATGAATGTGGAAACCATTCTACACCATAAAAAAAATCAATCAGGGAACCTTGCTCTTGATCTACAAATGACAATGCTGCAATAATACCTATGACCCCAGTAAAGCAGTGTTACAGACAAGTATTTCAAACAGAATGTTCAGACAATATCTTATAACACAATACCCACAAGTCATGATCCTAACAAACAACTACTTTTTGTATGATGAATCAGAAAGCTCACAAAGCAAAGAGAAAAAAAATAGACAATCAATATATGTCAGCCCAAATGTGAAATGCTTCAGTGAAAGAATAGCACACAAAAGTGCTTTAGTAAATCAAAGGCAAACCTCTGATATAGTTACAAAGCAGTGATGCTTGCAACCTGAAGTCCTAAAAAGGCCTTTACTCTGGGCCACTAGGACATTGCAAGCACACAAAATAGCTCACACAAGGACAGTAGGTACAGTTATCTCTGTTCCTATAGGCTTAGTGACTACTGGCCAATTTTAATGATTTCAAAGGTACTGAGACACAGGAATTGATGATCCTAGTGGTTGCATGAATGGTTCTGGACTGCAGGAATCAGGGAGAAAGAAGCAGATAAAAGAAATTTTTATTTAACATACAAGTTAACTAATCCCATAGAGTGGAAACTGATGAGAGGATGACTTTTCCTTACAAAGATAGAGTTTACTAAATACTCAGCAAAAGGGAATTGAAAGATTTTAGAGATATCTTCAAAGAAATGTCAGGAAAACACATGAGTACGACACTATAAGACCTATAGAATTGAGTTGGAATTTTGAGTGCAATCCCCATAAAATTTCCAACTCAATTTTTCACAGACTTAGAAAGAACAACTTGCAAATTCATCTGGAATAATAAAAAAAACCTAGGGTGATGAAAACTATTTTCAACAATAAAAGAACCTCTAGTGGAATCACCATCCCTGGTCATAAGCTGTACTACAGAGCAATTGTGATAAAAACTGCATGGTATTGGTATAGTGACAGGCAGGTAGATCAATGGAATAGAATTGAAGACCCAGAAATGAACCCACACAGCTATGGTCTCTTGATATTTGACAAAAGAGCTAAAACCACCCAGTAGAAAAAGGACAGCATTTTCAACAAATGATGCTGGCTCAAATGGAGGTTAGCATGTAGAAGAATGCAAATTGGTCCATTCCTATCTCCTTGTACAAAGATAAAGTCCCAAAAGACCAAGGACTTCCTCATAAAACCAGATACACTGAAACTAATAGAAAAGAAAGTGGGGAAGAACCTCAAGCACATGGGCACAGGGGAAAATTACCTGAACAGAACACCAATAGCTTATGACCTAAAATCAAGAATTGACAAATGAGACTTCAGAAAATTACAAAGCTTCTGTAAAGCAAAGAACACTGTCAATAGGACAAAACGGCAACCAACAAATTGGGAAAAGATCTTTACCAATCCTATATCTGATAGAGGGCTAATATCCAATATATACAAAGAACTCAAGAAGTTAGATTCCAGAGAACCAAATAACCCTATTTAAAAAATAGGGTAAAGAGCTAAACAAAGATTTCTCAACCGACGAATACTGAATGGCTGAGAAGCACCTAAAGAAATGTTCAAAATCCTTAGTCTTCAGGGAAATGCAAATCAAAACAACCTGGAGATTCCACCTCACACCAGTCAGGATGGCTAGGATCAAAAACTCAGGTGACAGCAGATGCTAGAGAGGTTGAGGAGAAAGAGGAACACTCCTTCATTGCTGGTGGGATTGCAGGCTGGTACAACCACTCTGGAAATCAGTTTGGCAGTTCCTCTGGAAAGTGGACATTGTACTTACCAGAGGACCCAGCTATACCACTCCTGGGCATATACCCAGAAGATGCTCCAACATGTAATAAGGACATATGCTCTACTATGTTCACAGCAGCCATATTTATAATAGCCAGAAACTAGAAACAACCCAGATGTCCCTCAACAGAGGAATGGATACAGAAAATGTGGTTCATCTACACAATGGAGTACTACACAGCTATTAAAAACAATGAATTTGTGAAATTCTTAGGGAAATGAGTTGATCTAGAGAATATCATCCTGAGTGAGGTAACCCAATCACAAAAGAACACACATGGTATGCATTCTCTGATAAGTGGATATTAGCCTAGAAGATCAGAATACACAAAGTACAATCCACAAACCACAAGAAACTCAAGAAAAAGGAAGACCAAAGCATGGGTACTTCATTTTTTGATAAAAGGGGAATAATATACCCACGGAATGAGTTGCAGAAACAAACAAAGGACTGAAGGCAGGACAGTCCACAGACTGCTCCACCTGGGAATCCTTCCCATATTCAATCGTCAAATCCAGACACTATTTTGTATATCAGCAAGTGCTGGCTGACAGGAACCTGATATAGCTGTCCCCTGAGAGGCTCTGACAGTACCCGACTAATACAGAAGTTTAGGCTCACAGCCATCCATTATACTGAGCACAGGGTCCCCAATGAAGGAGCTAGGGAAAGGACCCATGGAGCTGAAGGGTTTGCAGCCCCTTAGTATAAACAACAATATGAACTTACTAGTACTCTCAGAGCTCCCAGGGATTAACCCACCAACCAAAGAGTACAAATGCTGGGAATAATGGCACCAGCAGCATACGTATAGCAGAGGATGTCCTAGTCAGTCACTTGGTCATGTGAAGGTTCTATGCCCCAGAGTAGGGGAATGCCAGGGCCAAGAAGTGAAAGAGGGTGGTGGGTTGTTGATCAGGGGTCGGAGGGGAAGGGAACAGGGGTTTTATTTCTTTTTTTTTTTTTGAAGGGGAAACTGGGAAATGAGATATCATATGACATGTAAATAAAGAAAATATCTAATAAAAAAAACCTGAACTAGGGACTATACTGTAGACACACATTTTAGCATAATTTGGCAATGTTCTTGGAACCAGGTAGGTTATCAATACATGTCAGTGCCCTGAAGAAATTATTTCAACAGCATATTCTGTTGAATTATGCCAGCTTTGAATTATGGTTACAAACAATAGTACCAGCACTGACACAATCATCTCTGTACACTTATGAACTGCTAGGGGCAAGGCATTGCTGATAATTGGGCACATTAATCATTGGGTGACTGGCTGCTGTTACTTCTTACTTATTGTATCTCCAAAGTACCATTTAAGGATGATGAACATAAGAGTCTGTCCTAAGAAGAGATAGGAAGTAAAACATATTTTACATTGTAAACTCAAAATTTTCTTGAAAACAATAATAAAAGCAAATATTGGATGCTCATAGACTTAAAGAAAGATAATTTTAAAATCTCCCTAAATCTCCAGTGGTGATTTTATTGTAATGAAAGAAAAAATTAGAAAAGGAAAGAGCATCTAGATTCCATATCATCCAATTGGACATGGCACTGTTGATGGTCATTTGTCCATATCTGATAGAACTTACTAGTTTGTTTGTTTTTGTTTTTATTTTGCTTTATTTTGTTTTGTTGTTTTTAAGATGTATTTTTTAAATTTAATGTGTACAGATATGGACCTGAGTACATATATGTGCACCACATGCATTCATGTGCCCAAATAGGGCAGGTGGTTGTGGGCCTGATTATATGTGTGTGTATTACCTGTGTGCATGCACCCAAGTGATTGTGGAATACCTGGCGTATGAAGTAGAAATTAAACTGAGGTTTGCTACAAGTGATTTTTAAGGCCCAAGCCATCTCCCAGCCAAAGGTCTTACTAATTTTGAGAGTACATCTTTTTATCCTAGGGAAAATAAAATATCTATCAGTAATAGTGAGATTGCTAGGAATCATAACTTAAAGTGAGGAGTAGATTTAAACAGGAGATAGCAGGTAAATATCTTCAAGGAAATACATCACTCTAGCTACTACTTACACTTTTATAATAATCAGAGATCAAAAATTAAGACATGGATATACATATTTTAATTGAAAAATAGCAGGAAGTTCTCTGACTGTGGTGCATATATATATGCCCAAACGTCAGTTATGCGAGAATTCCATTTATGATTAAAAGACTGTTAGTGATGGAATGAAATACCACAGTCTACCTAGTGCCCCTCAGCATGAATCTGTTTATAATTATTTTTCAATTACTTGTTTGAACCAGATATTTAATATTCATTGAATTCTTGAGAACTGAGCATCGAGAAGGGAGATACATACATAACCATCTCTTCTTTCAAGACAATAAAATATGCTAGGAAAATAACACTTGATCATAAATAATTATAAGTTAAAGCAGAAAACTGAAAGATGGCACCTCAAGAAAGAAAAATGATACGCTGATTCGTCTCATGAATATACATGAAATCTTCACCATATTAATAAAGATATCTGGAATGTATATGAGTATCTATAACATATGTAGTTTTATTTTTTCAAGACAGGGTTTCTCTGTGTAGCCTTGGCTGTCCTAGAACTCACTCTGTAGACCAGGCTGGCCTCGAGCTCAGAAATCTGCCTACCTCTGCTTTCCAAGTTCTGGGATTAAAGGAGTGTGCCACCACTGCCTGTTTTTTTTTTTTTTTTTTTTTGGTTTTTTGTTTGTTTGTTTGTTTTTGTTTTTTGTTTTTTTTTTCATAACTTATATACTTGAAATAAATATTTAGCAAAAAGCAGTAATGTGTCAAGGAAATTTCATTTTCAGGAATAAAAATTTGGATTACATTTTTAAAAATTATTATAATTCCACACATAACTAAAGAAAGTGAAACAAATTCTCAAATCATTTGTGTGTAAAACTCCAGCGGTCGTGAGATGACTCAATGGGTGAAGTGTTTGCTATGTAAGTATAAGGGCCTGAGCTTATCATCAGAACCCATATGAAGTTGGATGTCATAAAGAGTATATGCAAGCCTCATGGCCAGATGGGAGGTAAGAACACCAAGATAATCTTGGTGAGTCCCAGGCCAGTTAGCCATCTTAACATTCTCAGTGGTAAAACAAGAGAGTCTGTTTCAGAGTAGGAGGCAAGCCACCCAAGGATGCTCCCTGACTTGAATATAAGTACTACGGCACATATGTGCTTGCACTAAGACACTTGGGCATGTGCTAATGTCATACGCGCACACACACACGCACACACACACACACACACACACACTGAGAAACATGAAAACTTTGAAATAAGTTTGCAAAATAATGGACAAAAAGTACAGATGCCACTGTTCTCAAAAAAAAAAAAAAATGGCCAACATAGAGCACTCGTACTGGCATACTATTCTCCTACCAACATTTAAGAGGTTGAAGCACGAGTCAGGAATTTAAAACATAGCAGAGCTACAAAAAGAGAAACTCCATCTTAAAATTATAAAAACAAAGGAAAAGTGACTAATCTAGCCTTAATAGTTTTATCAAGATGGGCTGAAAGCCATCCATTGGACTGAGCACAAGGTCCCCAATGAAGGAGCTAGAGAAGGGACCCAAGGAGCTGAAGGGTTTGCAGCCCCTTAGGAGGAACAACAATATGAACTAACTAGTACCCTCAGAGCTCCCAGGGACTAAACCACCAACCAAAGAGTACACACATGGGGGAACTCATGGCTCCAGCTGCATATGTAGCAGAGAATGGTCTAGTAGGTCATCAATAGGAGTAGAGGCCCTTAGTCCTGTGAAGGTTCTATGCCCCAGTGTAGGAGAATGTCAGGGCCTGGAGCATTGGTGGATTGGTGAGCAGGGGGAGGGTGGAGGAAACAGGTTTTTTTTTGTTTTTGTTTTTGTTTTTTGTTTTTTGTTTTTTGTTTTTTTTTTTTTTTTTTTTTTGGGTTTTTTTGGAGGGAAAACCAGGAAAGCAGATATCATTTGAAATGTAAAGAAAATTTCTAATAAAAAAAAGATGGGTGGGCTGTCAAGATGGCTCAACAGATAAGAGCACTGACTGCTCTTCTGAAGTCCTGAGTTCAGATTCCAGCAACCACACAGTGGCTCACAACCACTGGTAATGAGATCAGACGCCCTCGTCTGATGCATCTGAAGACAGCTACAGTGAATTACGCAGCCACACACATGATGGCTCATGGCCTTCTGTACAGCTACAGTGTACTCATACACATAAAATAAATAGAATAAATCTAAAAAAAAGATGGGATATTCAAATGCACATGATAATTTTTCAGTATATATTTAATCAAAGGAAACAAGAGTATAATATTGACAATCAAAGAACATAACAAATACTATTTCATTTAAGTGATCAAGGTAAGGAGCCACAGTTCTATTAATAATCAGATTCCTGTGTCTGGCTAATCTCCAGAACTTTATTCCTATACATAACTCCTGGTTTGCTTTCTTCCAGAATCTATGAACTTTACTACTCTAGACAGACCACAGAATAATAACCTAGTGACTTTTTATAAGTGTATAATTTTACTTTTCATAGTATTACTAATATTCATCCATTATGAAGCATGGGCTAGAGTTTCCTCACTTTTACAGGCAGAATAGCTTTCTGTTCATACACACACATACCCACACATACAATCATACAAATTTTCTTTATCATTCATCCAGAAATGGATGTTTAGACTGTTTCTTATGCAAGGTCAATGTCTCTAAAGATTTGAGAACATGTGAGTTCATATTTCTTTTAGACAGAGACATTCTTTACTATCCAGAATTAAAATAATGGAACCTTTAGAAGACTGCCTAAATTTAGTGTCTTTGATACACACATTAATTAAGTTAGTTAATTAAGTTAATTAAGTAGTCAAAATGTTAATTTAAAACATTCTTATATTAACACATACCAGTGTTAAACACTATAAACATTCCAATAAATAATTATAAGATACTATTTTCTACATCTCATAGTATCTCTCATTTTTTTTTTTGGCATTGACTGTTTCGGTTTCTTTATAATATTACTCCCCAAAGTTTAGTCACTGTTTACAAATTGAAAAAAAAAATCAAAAATATACTTGCCTTTAAAAAATCGAATTTACTGAGCCAGAAAGATGGCTCAGGGGTTAAAAGCAGAAATTTCTTGAGGACTGAGTTCAGAATTTAGCACCCACTCACAACTACCTGTAACTCCCACTCCAGGGTGTCTAACAGATTCTTCTGGCCCTCATAGACATCTGTACCCACACACATGTACATACCTTAATACATATATTGAAAAGTTAAAAATAATTTTTAAAATTTATTTATTTATTTATTTATTTATTTATTTATTTATTTACATTCTATATTCCCCCTCTGTCCTCCTACTGCTCCACATCACATACCTTCCCACCCCCATGCCACCTGACCTCTAAACTCCCTAGGGTCTCCAGTCTCTTAAGAGTTAGGTGCATCATATCTGAATGAATACAGGCCTGGTAATACTCTGCTGTATGTATGTTGGTGGCCTCATATGCTGCTTGTATGTATGTGGCCTGTTTGGTGGTCCAGTGTTTGAGAGATCTTGAAGGTCCCGATTGAGACTGCTGGTCCTCCTGCAAGGTCGTCCTCCTCTTCAACTTCTATCCGTCTTTCCCTAATTCAACAGCAGGGGTCAGCTGCTTTTGTCCATTGGTTGGGTGCAACTATCTGCTTCTGACTTTTTCAGCTGCTTGTGGTGTCTTCCAGAGGGCGGTCATGCTAGGTCCCTATTTGTGAGTGCTCCATAGCCTCAGTAATAGCGTCAGGCCTCCCTGACCTCAAGGTTTACTACAGAGCAATAGTGATAAAAACTGCATGGTACTGATACAGAGACAGACACATTGATCAATGGAGTAGAATTGAAATCCCAGAAAAAAACACCACGCACTTATAGAAACTTGATCTTTGACAAGCATCTTCAATAAATGGTTTTGGTCTAACTGGCTGGCTGTATGTAGAAAAATGAAAATAGACTCATATTTGTCACCTTGCATAAAGGTCAAGTCCAAGTGGATCAAGGACCTCAACATAAACCAGATACACTGAATCTAATAGAAGAGAAAGTGGAAAAGAGCCTTGAACTCATTGGCACAGGGGGAAATTTCATAAGCAGAACTCCAATGGCTCATACTCTAAGATCAAGAATTGATGAATGGGACCTCATGAAATTGGAAAGCTTCTGTAAGGCAAAGGATGATCAATAAGACAAATTGGCAACCTACAGATTGCAAAACAATCTTCACTAACCCCACATCTGATAAAGGGCTAATATCCAAAACATATAAAGAACTTAAGAAGTTAATCACCAAAACACTAAACAACCCAATCAAAGAAAAATGGGGTACAGAATTAAACCAAGATTTCATAACTGAGCAATATTGAATGGCTGAGAAACACCAAAAGAAATGTTCCAAGTCCTTAGTGATCAGAGAAATGCAAATCAAACTACCCTGCGATTCTACCTTATTTCAATCGGAATGGATAAGATCAAATCCTCAGGTGACAATACATGTTGGAAAGGATGTGGAGAAAGAGGAACACTCTTCCATTACTGGTGGGATTGCAAACTGGTATAATCACTCTGGAAATCAATCTGGAGGTTCTTCAGATAATTGGAAATAGATCTACCTGAAGACCCAACAATACTACTCTTGTGAATATACCCAAAAGATGCTCCACCATGCCACAGGGGCATGTGTTCCACTATGTTCATAGCAGCCTTTTTTGTGATAGCCAGAAGCTGGAAACAACCCAGATCCCCAACAACAGAAGAATGGGTACAGAAAATGTGGCTCATTTACACAATGGAATACTATTCAGCTTGCATCTATGTTTCCTGACTTCTTTCCTAAGATTTCTAACTCCAGAGTTGTCTCTCTTTGTGATTTCTTAACTGTTTCTACTTCCATTTTTAGGTCCTGGATGGTTTTGCTCAATTCCTTCACCTGTTTGTTTGTGCTTTCCTGTAATTCCTTATGGGATTTTTGTGTTTCCTCTTTAAGGGCTTCTACCTCTTTACCTATGTTCTCCTGTATTTCTTTAAGGGAGTTATTCATGTCCTTCTTAAATTCCTCTATCACCATCATAAGATATGATTTTAGATCCAATTCTTGCTTTTGCAGTATTTTGGGATATCCAGAACTTTCTGTGGTGGGAGTACTAGGTTCTAATGAATCCAAGTAGTCTTGGTTTCTGTCAGTAGGATTCTTGCATTTGCCTTTTGCCATCTGTTGATCTCTGGTTAGATGTTCTTGCTGTCTCTGACTAGAACTTGTTCCTCCTGTGGGTCTGTAAGCCTGTGTCAGCACTTCTGGGAGATCAGCTCTCCTCTGGTAAATCCAGGGCACAGATGGCTGTGGATCAGTTGTCTGTCCTGAGTCCTGGAGTCAGAGCACACCCTGGAGACAGGATCTTCACTCGTGGGAAAGGTACAGAGAAGGCTGTGGATCTGTTATCCCTCCTAGGTATGGTCTGAGATAGAAAGGATCCTGACCAGTTTGCTCTGCCACTTGTGAGACCTGTGTCTCCTGGATGGTCCCACCTTAGAAAGTCACTGGAAAGAAAATGGCGGATCTCACCTGAGTCCCTGGGTTAGAGCACTCCCTGAAGGCAGGCTCTCTACTTGCAGGGAAGGGTCAGAGAAGGCTACGGATCCACTGTCACTCCTAGGTGTAGACAGAGATAGAGAGAATGCTGTCCCGGCTGCCCTGCCACTTGTGAGGCCTGTGCCTCCTGGATGGTCCTGCCTTAGAAAGTCACTGGAGAGAGAATCTCTGATCCTGGGTGTGTCAGAGTGCTTGGGAGTGGAGCTTCCTCTGGGTGTTGTGGGACTGGCTGCAGAGCTTGTGCCCAAGGTCTGCTCAGGACACCAGCCCAGAGAGACTGGAAGGAGCATATTTTCTAGAGTGATTGCACATACATGCATGTGTGTACATATAGAGGGCAGATGTTGACTTTGGGTTTCGTAACCAATTTCATTCCACTTTATTTTACTGAGATAAGACTTCTAATTTGCAAACAGAGTCCACTGATTCTAATAATGTATCTATTCAGCATGCTTCTGGGATCCCTGTTTCCACACCTAAAAAGAGCTAGGCTGCAGGCAGCCTACCATACTCAAGGGGCAATACATAGGGACTTTATTTACGGTCTTAGTTCTTATACTTGGGGGACAAGCTCTTTACCCATTGTGCCACCCCTCACCTTTCTAGCCCCAACTCTAGAAGTAATCATTAAAGATATCAAACACAATTCCATTAGTAAGTTCAATATAGACAGTTGAGAAGAGTATAAGTTCTTTCGAGGAGAAAAATAAAATTATAAAAATGTTTAACATAGTAACTGATTCAAGCCAATTATTGCTGGCATTTTATTTTAAGGTACTACCATGGAAGGTATCTGACATGCATTCCTTCATTAACTTTCCATTAATCTCTGTATAGTTTTCTCAAATGAGAACATAAATATGGTTTTGCAACAAAGAACTAGCCATTCCCTTTTATTTAAATTTGAAAATACAGGTGTTCTTTATTCTTTCCCTTAGTATAAAGCTAGCTCCCTCTATTTTGATTTCTATTTTACTGTGTAATGATAATTCTACAAAACTGTTTATTTAAAATCAAGATAAATGATTTAACACATTATTTTATTTATCTCTTTCATTTTATTGAAAATGGCAGTGAAATTTATACTCCAGCTAATGAATCTGTTTATCTTTGGTTTTATCTGAGAACAGCATCTAATACAGTGACCTCAAACCTTCTGAGTGAATGTGACATTCTATTAGAATTGAAAAAAAATTAAATGCAAGTCTCTGAGGTAGGATCTGAGGCAGTGTTCATAATGTCTGTTCTTAAGAGGGAGCACCTTCAAAGTAATTATGCTTCTTAATGTATCCTTGACTAAGACAATATTAAGTATTCCTTCTGGCTGACATTTTAGATATATGTATTACTTGACTGAATCTTCCTGGCCTCCCATTTCTTAGATGCCTATTTCAGAAAATTTACAATTGTAAATTCTTTCTTTCTTTTTGATATAGAAACTCCCATGCTTCAACTAATATTTAAAACATAATTTCTTAGGTACTTAGAAGCAAATATTTATTTTAAAAAGAAATCTTCCCCCAGAGCTCACCTTCTGGCACAGCTCTCTGTGCCCACATCCATCCCAGAGAGAGCTGGACTCCAAGGAGTGCTGTCACTCCTAACTTCAAAGATGAGCCATCACTTTTTCTCCAATAACTGGCCAAAGAGGGACCTGTCAGGAGACCACAGAGCACAAGAATAGTGAATCAGCCTGGGACAGGATCCTTCCAGTGTCCATAAGTGCCTCAGAGCTAATCCTGAGACAAAGCTCTCTACCCCCAAAATCCCCAAGAGAAAAACTGGTCTGCCAGGAGTGCTGACACATCTAAAGCCACAGGCTTACAGGTTCACAGGAAGGAAAGGCTCCAGTCAGAGACAGCAAGACCAACTAATACCAGACATGATCAGATGGCAAGAGGCAAGCCCAATAACCTAAGCAACAAAACTGAGGCTACTTGAAATCATCAGAAGCCAGTTTTCCCACTACAGTAAGTGCTGGATACCCTAGCACACCAGAAAATAAAGATTCAAATTTAACACTACATATCATGATGATGATAAAAGACTTTAAGAAACACATTAATAACTCCCTTAAAGAAATACAGGAGAACAAATGTAAACAGGTAGACGCTCTTAAAAAGGAAACACAAATTCCCTTAAAGACTCACAGGAAAATAAAATCAAACAGGTGAAGGAATTGAACAAAACCATCTAGGATATAAAAATGGAAAGAGAAACAATAAATAAATAACAGAAGGAGAGAACCCTGAATATAGAAAACCTAGAAAAAAGATCAGGAGTCATCGAGGCAGGCATCATCAACAAAATACAAGAGATAGAAGTGAGAATCTCAGGTGCAGAATACAGCATGGAAAACACTGACACAACAGTCAAGGAAAATGCAAATTCCAGAAGAACCTCCTAACTCTAAACATCAAAGAAATCCAGGATACAATGAGAAGACCAAACCTATGGAAAATAGGTTTAGAAGACAGTGAAGATTCCCAACTTAATGGATCAGTAATTTTCAACAAAATTGTACAAGAAAACTTCCCTAACCTAAAGAGAGAGAGATGCCTATGAACATACAAGAAGTTTGCAGAACTCCAAATAGACTAGACCAGAAAAGAAATTCCTCCTGTCACATAATAATCAAAACATTAAATTCAGAAAACAAAGAACAAATATTAAAAAGCAATAAGAGAAAAAGGTGATGTAACATTTAAAGGGACACCTACCAGAATGATACCACACTTCTTATCAGACACTATAAAAGCCAGAAGATCATGGGCAGAAGTCATACAGATCCTAAGAGAACACAAATGCCAGCCTAGGCTACTATACCCAGCAAAACTCTCAATTTCATGGATGAAGAAACCAAGATATTCCATGAAAAAAAAAAAAAACAAATTTACACAATATCTTTCCACAAATCCAGCCCTACAATGGATAATTTATGGAAAACTTCAACACAAGGAGGGTAACTACACCCTAGAAAAAGCAAGAAAGTAATCTTTCAACAAACCCAAAAGGAGCTATCCACAGATTCCCCGTTTAAAACCAAAAATAACAGGAAGCAACAATCACTTTTCCTTAATGTCTCTTAACATTAATGGATTCAATTTTCTAATAAAAGACATAGACTAACAGACTGGATACATAAACAGGACCCACCATTTTACTGCATACAGGAAATGCACTTCAGTGACAAAGACAGAAATTACCTCAAAGTAAAAGGTTGAAAAACAATTTTCCAAGCAAATTGTCCCAAGAAACAAGCTGGAGTAGTCATTCTAATATCAAATAAAGTTGACTTTCCACCAAAAGTTATCAAAAAATTAAGTAAGGACACTTCATACTCATCAAACAAAAAATCTACTAAGATGAACTCTTTATTCTGATCATCTATGCTCCAAATGGAAAGGTACTCACATTCATAAGAGACACTTTACTGAAGCACAAAGCACACATTGCACCTCACACAATAATAGTGGGAAACTTCAATACCCCATTCTCATCAATGGACATCATGGAAACAAAAAATAAACAGAGACACAGTGAAACCAACAGATGTTATGAACCAAAATATCTATAAAGCATTTCATCCTAAAAGAAAAGAATATACCTACTTCTTAGCACATCATGGTACCTTATCCAAAACTGACCATATAATCAATCACAAAACAAGCCTCAACAGATAGAAGATTGAAATAATCCCTAATAGATCACCAATGACTAAGGCTGGTCTTAAGTTCCAAAAAAATAACATAAAGTCCACAAAAACACTGAAGCTAAACAACATTCTACTCAATGATAACTTGGTCAAGGAAGAAATAAAGAAAGAATTTAAAGACTTTGTAGAATTTAATGAAAATGAAGGCACAACATACACAAAATTATGGGACACAATGAAAGATGTACTAAGAGAAAAACTCATAGCTCTGAATGTCTCCAAAAAGAAGTGAGAGAGCATATACTAGCAGCTTGACAGCACACCTGAAAGCTCTAGAGCAAATAGAAGCAAATACACTCAAGAAGAGTACATGGCAGGAAATAATCAAATTTGTGGCTCAAATTAACCAAGAAGAAACAAAAAGATCTATTCAAAGAAACAACAAAACCAGGAGCTGATTCTTTGAGAAAATCAACAAGATAGATAAACCCTTAGCCATACTAACCAGAGAGCACAGAGATAGTATGCAAATTAACAAAAATCAGAAATGAAAGAGACATAACAACAGAAGCTGAGGAAATCTAAAAATTCATCAGATGCTACTACAAAAGGGTATACTCAAAAAAATGGAAAATATTAATGAAATGGACAATTTTCTAGGCAGATACCAGGTACCAAAGTGAAATCAGGATCAGATAAATGATCTAAACAGTCCCATAACCCCTAAAGAAATCCGAGTCATTAATAGTCTCCTAATCAAGCCGGGTGGTGGTGGCGCACGCCTTTAATCCCAGCACTTGGGAGGCAGAGGCAGGTGGATTTCTGAGTTAGACGCCAGCCTGGTCTACAGAGTGAGTTCCAGGATAGCCAGGGCTATACAAAGAAACCCTGTCTCGCAAAACAAAACAAACAAACAAAAAAACCCAAAAAAACCAAAACAAAACAAAAAGTCTCCTAACCAAAAAAAGCCCAGGACTAGATTGGTTTAGTGAAGAATTCTATCAGACCTTCAAAGAATATCTAATAACAGTACTCTTCAAACTAATACAAAATAGAAACAGAAGGAACTCTACCAAGTTCGTTCAATGAAGCCAACCATTATGCTAATACCTAAACCACACAAAGACCCAACAAAGAACTTCAGACCAATTTCCCTTAAGAATATCAATGCAAAAATACTTAATAAAATTCTTGCAAACCAAATCCAATAGCACATCAAAATGATCATCCATCATGATCAAGTAGGCTTCATCCCAGTAATACAGGGATGGTTCAGTATAAGGAAATTGATTTATGTAATCCACTACATAATTAAACTCAAAGAAAAAAAAACATATAATCTTTTCATTAGATCCGGAGAAAGCATTTGACAAAATTCAACACCCTTCCATGATAAAAGTCTTGGAAAGATCAGGAATTCAAGGCTCATACCTAAACCGTAAAACTCATATACAGCAAATGAGTAGCCAATATCAAACTAAATGGAGAGAAACTTGAAGCAATCCCACTAAAATAAGGGACTAGACAAGGCTGCTCACTCTCTCCCTACCTATTCAATATTGTACTCAAAGTCCCAGTCAGAGCAATTAGACAACAAAAGAAGCTCAAAGGGATACAAATTGGAAAGGAAGAAGTAAAAATATCACTACTTGCAGATGATATGATAGTATACTTATGTGACCCCAAAATTCCACCAGAGAACTCCTACATCTGATAAACAACTTCAGCAAATTGAGTATATATAACATTTACTCAGACCGATCAGTAGCCTTCATATCCTCAAAGGAAAAATGGGCTGAGAAAGTAATTACGGAAATGAAACTCTTCATAATACTCAGAAATAAGAAAACATATCTTGATGTGACACTAACAAAATAAGTGAAAGATCTGTATGACAAGAACTTTTTAAGTCTCTGATGAAAGAAATCGAAGAAGACCTAAGAAGATGGAAAAATCTCCTATGCTTAAGTAATGGCAGGATTGATATAGTTAAAATGGTCATTTTGTTGAAATCTACAGATTCAATGCAATTCCCATCAAAATTCCCACTCAATTCTTCATAAAGTTAAAAAGACCAATTTGCAAATTCATTTGCAATACCCCCAAACCCAGGAGAGCGAAACTCTTCTCAAATATAAAAGAACTTCTGTGGGAATCACCATCCCTAACCTCAAGCTGTATTACAGAGCAATAGTGATGAAAACTACATGGCACTCTTACAGTGACAGGCAGATAGTTCAATGGAACAGAATTGAAGACCTAGAAATAAACCTACACACCTTTGGTCACTTGATCTTTGACAAAGGAGTTAAAACCATCCAGTGGTAAAAACACATCATTTTCAACAAATGGTGCTGGTCCAACTGTTGCTTTGCATGTAGACAAATGGAAATTGATCCAATCTTATGTCCTTGTACAAAGCTCATGTCCAAGTGGATCAAGGACCTCGACATAAAACCAGATACACGGAAACTAATAGAAAAAGTGGCATAGAGCCTCGAACACTTGGGCATAGTGCAAAATTTCCTGAACAGAATACCAATGGCTTATGCTCTATCATCAACAATGTACAAATGTGATCTCATAAAATTGCAAAGCTTCTGTAAGCAAAAGATACTGTCAATAGGACAAAATGGCAACCAATAGATTGGGAAAAGATCTTCACCAATCCTATATCTAATAGATGGCTAATATCCAATATATACAAAGAACTCAAGATGTTAGACTCTAGAGAACAAAATAACTTATTAAAAAATAGGAAATAAAGCTAAACAGACAATTCTCAACTGAGGAATACCAAATGGCTGAAAAACATCTAAAGAAATGTTCAACATCCTTAGTCATCAGAGAAATGCAAATCAAAATGACCCTGAGATTCCACCTCGCACTAGTCAGAATGGCTAAAGATCAAAAAGTCAGGTGATAGCAGTTGTTGGAGAGGAGGTGGAGAAAGAGGAACAATACTCCATTGTTCATAGGATTGCAAGCTGGTCCCATCATTCTGGAAATCAGTCTGTCAGTTCCCCAGAAAATTAGACACAGTACTACCTGAGGACCAAGTTATACCACTCCTGGACAAATACCCAGAAGATGCTCTAACATATAACAAGAAAACATGTTCCACTGTGTTCATAGCAGCCTTATATATAAAACAGTCAGAACCTGGAGAGAACCCATATGTTCTTCAACAGAGGAATGGATACAGTAAATGTGGTATATATACACAATGCAGTACTACTCAGCTATTAAAAATAATGACTTCCTGAAACTTTTAGGCAAATGGAGGGAACTAGAAAATATATGAGTGAGGTAACCCAGTGACAAAAGAACAGACACAGTATGCACTCACTTTTAAATGGATATTAGCTCAAAAGCTCAGAATCCATAAGATACAGTTCACATACCATATGAAGCTCAAGAAATGGAAGACCAGGATGTGAATGCTTCTTAGAAGTACGAACAAAAATACTCATGAGAGGTTGAGTACGGGAGAGACTTGAGAGCAAGAGAGGATGGGTAGGGGGAAATGGGTTGGGATCAGGTATGCGAGGAGATGAGGGTTGATATACAGAGGGTCATAAATTTGAACAGTGGTGTGTAGCAATGGGGGATGAGGAACTCATGGTACTCACCATCTAGTCCCAGATGCCAGGAAAGTAAGAGGATCCAGGACCCTATGGGCATGAGAGTAACTGAAATGCTCAAGAAAGGGGAGCAAGAACCTGTAGAGACCAAGGCAAGGCCCCCAGTTGGGGGATGGTGCCACCCACTCCTCTTAAACATGTTAAGTGAGAAATGTTCCTGTTTAAAGGAAGTTTAGGGACATAGAATGGAGCAGAGACTAAAGGAAAGGCCATCTAGAAACTGCTCCACCTGGGAAATCGATCCTATATACAGACACCAAACCCAGATACTATTGCTGATGCCAAGTAGTGCTGGCTGACAGGAGCCTGATATAGCTGTTTCCTGAGAGACTCTGTCAAAGCCTGACAAATACAGAGGTGGATGCTCACAACCAACCATTGGACTGAGCAAAAGGACCCCAATGAGGGAGTTAGAGAAAGGACTGAAGGAGCTGAAGTGTTTTGCAATCCATAGGAAGAACAACAATATCAAACAACCAGATTCCCCCAGAGCTCCCAGGGACTAAATACCAACCAAAGAGCACACCTGAAAAAACCCATGGCCCCAGCAGCATATGTCAGGCATCAATAGGAGGAGAGGCTCTTCGTCCTGTGAAGACTCGATGCCCCAGTATAGGGAATGCCAGGGAGGGGAGGTGGGAGTCGGTGGGTGGGTGGGGAAGCACACATATAGAAGCATGGGGAGGGGGTCATTTGATAGGGGGTTTGAGAAGGGCAAACCAGGAAAGGGGATAACATTTGAAATGTAAATAAATAAAATATCCAGTAAAATAAAAATAAAAAAGAAAGCTCCTTGACAAACTTTGCTCCTTCTCCAGATTTTTATGGAGGGTTAAAGGCTGAACTCAAATATCAGTTATCAAACAAAGGCAGTCTAATTCTACCTATCAGATTTTCTTTCATATTCCCTAGAACTTTTCCAATGGCTTATGCTAATACATAGTCTCTCTCTCTCTCTCTCTCTCTCTCTCTCTCTCTCTCTCTCTCTCTCTCTCTCTCTTTCTCTCTCTCTCTCTCTCTCTCTTTTGTTCCAGTGAATTGCATTTAACCTCTCCCTTATAATTTCATCAGTCTTGAGTAGCTTCATTTATCTATGAACTTATTTGGAAACCAGATCCAAGACCTTTCAAGATTGAGTTCAGTCTAAGTCTCTTCTCATAGGTTTATGAGTCTTAAATATAGTGATCAATAACATTACCACAATATACAAATAAAATATCTTTATGGTTCCCTCCTAGCAGCACAGAATTTCTAAGTCACAGAACTTGATGAATATGGCATGCCTTAAGTTTTATTAAAGGGTATAATGTATTCTCACTTATTAGTCTTCTCTATACTTATGAAAAAGAAAAATTGTCACTGAGTTATGGGATCAAGGGGGCTGTTATACTAAGTATTTTCAATGTGTGAGGCATTCATTCAGATTCTTTCCATAACAGCATATTTAACAGCTGCAATCACCACATGAGACATGTAAACATCACCTCAATTTTTGGATAAACTGATGTTCAACTGGAACATAAAAGACAGAATCAGAAGTCATACATTTGGCTAAACCTAACACTTGAAAATTTTTCACTAAAGGTAAGGAGAGAGTAATTGCAATTGGTCTTTGTGAGCAATTGTTACATTCAAATCTTGCAATTAATTGAAACCCATCCTAAGTGCCAGAAGAAAGAAGTTGAATTTTCAGAGGAGAGAGGATCTAAGTGCTGATGCTGTATCCTGTGGAGAGTAAGACATTGTGATCATGGAAGTGTGATGAACAACGAAAATTTATGTATACGTATTTTCTCAGCTTTTTTTTTTTCAAATTTCATGAGTCATTAAAATTTCTGTAAAGCACTGACAAACTGAATTGGACTTTTCATTTCAGTGCAGTGATTTGATAACCTAGTATTAGGTTGTCTTATAAGATCTGGTAAATTACCAGACTTAGTAATAGGATCTCCATATTTTGCATGAGGGATAGCAAAAATAGGAGGAGATGGGTTGTCTCAGACCTAAGACTGTTATCTTTTCTTTCTCAAGGTTTTATTCCATCTTTTGGGCAAAGTGTTCTCATTACTCAGGTTTAAGGTAGATTATAATAGAATTAATGTAAGTCTCATTCAAAAATAATTTTTTAAAGATTTAACAATTAAGCCGGGCAGTGGTGGCCATGCCTTTAATCCCAGCACTTGGGAGGCAGAGGTAGGTGGATTTCTGAGTTCGAGGCCAGCCTGGTCTACAGAGTGAGTACCAGGACAGCCAGGGCTATACAGAGAAACCCTGTCTCAAACCACCCCCCCCCAAATTGTATCATTCTAATTACAATAAAGTTCCTTTTATTGAAATGCAGAAACAAACTCTTCATCTAGAATTGCTGCAGCCTGTGAGGTGGGCTGAGGCCCTTTTCAAACAGTTCATGGAATCACTGAGTGAAGCTTTAGCTAATCAAGTCGAAATAGAGTCCAGATATGACCACAGCTTCAGTCTTATGACCATTTAGTTCATACCCACTGCCCTGTTCAACATTGCATTTGATATCTGCTGCAAAGCTTTATTATTCTCTTATTTGAGTCTAGAAAAAAAGATTCTGGTTTTCACTTAAAATTCCAGACCATAAATGTTTTTACAAAAGAAAAGGAATGTCACTGTTAACAAAGAACGGTATGAGTGACTTTGGGTAGGCTGAGCTGAATTTACATGTTAGAATGCCTAAGAACTCCAAGACCTGGGTTGAGGACACAGTTCACATTCCATGTGCCTACATGCTCCTGAAAGAAGGTGATCAAACTAGAAAATAAAAGACTCAAAAACACGGCAATCAAAGAAGTAGACAAAATAAAGGTCTGTCCATGACTATATAAGGAAGGGGGAGGTCAAAGATGTGGGAACAGATTTGTAGGAGAGTCAATCATCAAAATGCTGCCCCGGTGTTAAAATTATGGGAGCACTATAGTTATAGTAAGTGGTAAAGTTGGGGATCTAAGGCCAGTGGAACAATAACAAGCATAGAGGCAGCTTCTAGTCTGGACAGAGTGTGTATTAAAACTCTACTGCAAGGTGACTGGTTTTGACATAAAAAGTACAAGCTAGGTTCAGGATGTACTTTTAAGTCTTTTCAGGTTCTTGAAACCATTTAAAAGTAAAACACTACATAGTGCTGCATTTTCCATTAATCTAACTGCATATTCACCAGCTGATGAGGTCAGAGAGCTGGAGTAAAATTACTCAGGGTTTTAGATCTACTTTGTGGCTGCCATGCCTCTGAGTTCAGCATTCATTCACTGTGAACTTTACCTCTAATGTCTCTCTCTCTTTTTTTTTTTTCGGTGTGCATACGTTTTTTTTATATGTGAGCCCATCTTGCCACCTTCCTCAATTACTCTCCACCATTATTTTGCTTACATATTTTAAATTTTCAAAAAATTTATATACTGTATTAGGTTTTGTTCTACCATTTTCAAATAATATTCTTTCTTACTCATTTTTTTCTAATCCCCCTCCCCTAACCTCCCTTATCCTCCTTTCTTTCGTACACCCTTTCATCAGCTCTCTAAAAGGTCCTTTAAGCTTTCACATCACCTACTGTCCTACTGTCCTCTCCTCCACCTTCTTTGTGAAGACGGAAACTTTCATCGAACTTGGTGTTTAGTGATACATCTACCATTTCTACCAGCAAGAATTATGCATCCTTATCCTCACTTTGGCAATCAATCAGTAGCCATCAAACAAGAACTTTAGAGAAACACTGCTGAATGCTTGCAGAGGTTCTGCATTTGTGCTGAGGATCAATCTTAAGTTGTGTAACAGTCACTCTATGAACTGATTCAGCTTCTCTGCCTCTGAGTTATAAAATATTTGAAACATATAATTATCAAAAATTTTACAGGAGTGTGAAAGCTTCCTCCCAGTCCCATGCTCCCAGAAATAAGATCCATATTCAAAATATATTTACAAATACCTTGGACATATAGCTACTCTCTTCTCTGCCTAGATCCTAATGAAAATTATTTTAACCTATATTCTGCCGCATGGTTGTGCTGCCTGTGCTCAGGTACCACACGTCCATCTCATTACATCCTGCTTGGTAAATCTCTTGCCTAGCACTCTCTCAGAATTATTTCTGTCTCCCGGATATCCCACTTCCTATTTCCTGCCTATGCTATAGGCCATCACATTTATTACTGACAAATGCCACATCCATAGAGATGTAAGATATTCTCTCTACACAATTATCATTATCATCCACATTCAGGGAATTCCAAAATCACTTTAAAGTGACTGGATAAATCGTAGTGGATTGGAAATAGGTGACATAAATATTATAGTGATTTCTTGTGGATGAAATTGTTTAGATTACTTAATTTCAACTTGTTAATCTCAACATTAATGGTGAATGGCTCTACTTTCTAAAAAACATTTTGAAAATAATGGAGAAACAACTTTAGGCAATAGCCACTCTACCATCCAATACTATTTTTTTCTTCTTTTTAATTATCTTTAATCATTTTTACAGTCATTATTCCCACCCCTTTCTGACAGTTCCTCATCCCATTCCTCATCCCATCTCCAAGAGGATGTCTCCACAATCCCACACCCCTCACATCCCAACAGACCTCCCCATTCCCTGGGGCCTCAAGTCTCTCAAGAGTTAGGTGCATCTTCTCTCATTGAAGACAGACCAGGTATTCCTCTGCTATATACGTGTGAGGGGCCAAGAACAAAACCAATCCTATTTCTAATCACAAGAAATATATCTTCTAGGGATGCTGATGTGGCAAAAGAGTATATACACCCAGTCAAGCATTAAGATGTGATTTTTGCATAGTTGCTAATCAGTGTATATTGCTGAATAAGTTCTGCTAATAAATACTTCCTTATTTTAGACTAGTAATGTATAAATTCCCTCTGGAAAAGACATATATTTTACAGAATTTACCTTTGTGCTCTTTCCATTTGTGTTACAGGGTCTAAATATGCAGTTAATAGAAAATCTCCATACTTGTTAGTTCTTATCATTTGTGCAGTTCTCCCCATTTTGCACTTTATTTTCTTCCCATGACAGCTGTAAGTTTATTTTAATCCAACGCAGTTAAAACATTAGAAAATGCAGTTTTAATGGAAGTAGTTTTTTATATTTGTACTGATTACTTATTAAACAGTGTATAATTGAAGTCACACATTTTCAGTCCTTCAAAATATGTAAAAATATCCTTATTGAATTTCTGATATTTCGTTCTTCCACTATTCAGTGCAACAGAGAAAACTACAAAGGAAATACTCAAATTAAATAGGAACACTGAAACTAAATTACAACTAATACAACAACAACACAATACAATGCAAGATAATATGATACAATATACTTAGAATATCTTTATGCTTACATTTTGCATATTTTATTCTCAAAGATGTATTGAACATATGAAAATGTTTTCTTCTTTCAGAACTTTGTGATATAAATCTTGTCCCCTTAGGCAACTAGTTCATTACTCATTTTCTTTTCCTTCTTTTTTCAGTTTAATAGTACTGTTTTAAAATATCTGAGGAACAACTAGGTTGTTTCCAGTTTCTTCATTTTAGGAATGAAGTCACAATGAACATAGTTGAACATGTGTCCTGTGGTAGGATAGAACATCCTTTGAGTAAATGCCACTAGGTCTTGAGGTAAATTGATTCCCAATTATCTGTGAAACAACATAATAGCTATACAAGTTTACACCCTCAACAAGGAGTGTCACTTTTGCTCCATATCTTCACCACTATGAGCTGTCACTTGTGCTGTTGATTTTAGCCATTGTGGAAGGCATAAGATGGAATCTCAAAGTAGTTTTGATATTCATTCCATGACAGATATAGATATTGAAGTGTTTCTTGATACTGAGATTCTTCTGTTGAGAATTGTCTGTTTAGCACTGTGTTCCATTTTTTATTGGATTATTTGGTTTGTTAATGTCTAGTTTCTTGAGTTCTTTATATATTTTGAATATTAGTTTTCTGTTGGATGCAAAGTTGTTAAAAGTCTTTTTCCATTCTGTGTGTAGGGTGTCTCTTTGTCCAGTTGACACTTATTAATCCCTCCCCCAAATGAAATGTTATGTACTATTGATAGGTGCTGGAGAGGTAAGAGGCAATTTTCTTCCTTCCTTCCTTCCTTCCTTCCTTCTCTCCCTCCCTCTTTCCTTCCTTCCTTCCTTCCTTCCTTCCTTCCTTCCTTCCTTCCTTCCTTCCTCCTTTCTATCTCTCTCTCTCTCTTTCTTTCTTTCTTTCTTTCTTTCTTTCTTTCTTT
>JADRCD010224495.1:15929-29282 GCA_019843815.1 Montemys delectorum | reverse complement strand
TAACAGTATTGCAATCTGTGAGCATCTTAAACTAATGGGAGGTAATACTCAACTTTTGAAGGATAGTTTCAATTTAAAAATGTTTCTCTTTCAGGAACTTGTGTGCACCTGCTCTGACTCTGTTATCTATCTACAGATCTATCTACAGCATTGCCTCCTCCATCTTCTGTATCATCATGACTTTTAACCTATTGCAGTTATCTAAACTGTGGCTACTCCTTGAGAATCCTTTGAGTCAAGAGAAGTAGAAACGGGCCCCTTGAAGAGACCTCAAACATCTAGAACACCATGAATAAATCTTCTTTGTTTCTTTCTAACTAGGAGAAAAACTGTGGATTAACTTTTACCACAGTCATGGGACAGAGTCTTGAATAATGCCCGGTAATGATTGAGTGAGTTTGTTTCTCCCTAACTGTAATACTGCTGTCCTTGGCTTTGAGTTTAGATGGGATTTGGCAACATCATAATTATGTATTGTTTATATCCCAACGTATTTTGGGGTAGTGTATTGTGGATTAGTCACTGTGTCTGTGTAGGCTTTGGATTTTCAATCAGTCTGTCTTGCTGAGTATACTGCTCCTGTAATCATTTACTAAAATTAACATTTAATTTTATAAATTTTTAATTTATTTTGTTTACATAAACTTCAATAGCACCATGAAGCTAATTTCCTTCATTTAATCTTTTCAATCTTTTCAATACATCTTAATTTTTTGAACTTTATAGTGTTTAATGATCACCAAAATATTTACATTCATTCATAACCAAACATGTTATAATTATTTTATCATCTACCATACAAAAGTTTTCTGAATCACAAGATATTATACAATCAATAATGTCATTCATGAGCACAGTTCAAAAGTTCTATTCAGGAGCTGGATATGATGCATCTCTAATTCGAGCACTTGGGAGGTAGACACAGGAGGTTTGTTGTGAATTTGAGATTAACTGAGGGTATGTAATAAATCTGAGGATAACATGGGATATATAGTAAAAAAAAATATTTGAGAAAAGATAGGTTGTTAATTGATAGTTAGAATTCTAAATAATTTTCTTATATATAATCAATATTGGTTCAACATATGCAACAAATACATCTTAATTTTAAAAATTAGTCACTGCAGTTATTTCCCAAGTCTAGGACTCCTTATTCTAGTATAATCCTTAAGCATCGGAGAAGATGATGTAATATAGATGTCCTGTTTAGAGCACTTCACAGTCTCCTGCTCACTGTATGTTGACCAGTTGCATGTCTCAGTACTAATCACCACCTACTGCAAAAAGAAGCTTCTCTAGTAAGTTTTGAAAGAGGCACTAAGCTGTGGCTATAAAGATTAGTTTGTAGGGGTCAGTTTAATGCTATGACAATTTACCAAAGTAATGGTTGTAAGATATTCCTGGGAGCTTATGGCCTGTCTTGCCATGGGTTCTTGGTACCAATAATCTTGGTTGATATATATTCTACCTTCTGAAACAAGCCCTAAATCCAATCATAAGGATGTTGGTTAGTCAGCTGAAGTTATCATTTGTCAGCCTGTGGTGTCTAGCAGGAAACATGTTGCTCCAGTGCAATGTAACTCCATTTAAATTTTTTGTGTGTCTATGTACACATTTTAGGGAGCTGCTACAGTGTTTTATAGATAGAGCAGGACATTGAACATATTAATGCACAGTTATTGTGACAATTTACACAAGACCAGTGCAAGCTCCAGGCCATCAAAGTCCTAGCATGAGAGGAGATGGGTATGCTAGGCCCAGCCCTAATTATATGAGTAGGGAAAGTTAAGCTTCAAAGGAGTGGCCCATGGTAGATTGACCACTGATCAATGGATGGCCACACACCCAAGGATATATTGATAGATCAAACTAGACTAGAAGGATTGTAAAATGATGATACAAAATGTAGTTGGTTATGTAAGGAAAGTGGAACCAGAAGAATTTGGGAAGGACTGAGTGATTATTGTCAAAATATAATATATGAATTTCTCAAAAAAATAATATATGCATTAAAATAAAAAGTTTTTTTTATTTTTTTCTAGTGCAGCCCTATGTTATCTTTAAAACTAGAAATGATTCTCTGAAATTGCTTTTACTGTTACCAAAAAGTCAATCCTCTAATCAAATTGAAATAAACATAATAATAATATTGAGGTGTGAATCTTCGACACAGGATGTCTACCCACTGTGTAGTTTATTTTCATGTTAACGTTTGCCTTTGGTTGGACTGATGTCTGCTTTTCAAATTCATCTTATTGACCAAATGCCTGAACTATTTTCTTTTTGTGCAGATCATTTTCCTTATAGCACTAAAGAACATAGTAGCAATGTTTCACATTTAAATGATGTTACTTTAAAATGTGTTATATTTGCAATCCTCTACTATACTATGCCAGGGCCAATAAATGGGAGAGGGTGGGGTGGCAGGCATGGGGAGAGGGGAGGCAAAAGGAGTTTGTTCTTGTTGTTTTTGTTTGTTTGTTTGTTTGTTTTTTGGAGGGGAACCTGGGAAAGGGAAAATTTACATGTAAATAAAGAAAATATCTAATAAAAAAAAGAAAAAAAAGAAAACTTAAAACATGAAAAAAAATGTGTTATACTGTCTTCATTTTTGTTTTGTTCCTTCATTTCTCTAAGACATTTCTGACATGATCTGGGTAGAATACAATCATTTCCACTATAATGTATTTCAGTTTTCACTCAAATATTTCTTTCAAATGGGCCAAACCTACCTTCTTCCACAATATGTAAGTTCATTTTACTCCTGTCATGGAGTAAAAACACCTTGTCACAAGACTGGTCATTTCACCTTTTTTCCTTCCCCTATAGAAGTTAATTTTAAATACTTAATAATACTTTAAATACTTAATAAAATTGTTTATTATATTAACATTCATATTTAAATACACAATTAAATGAGTTTCTTGATGGCATTAAACTATCTGTTGGTCTCCCTTTCCCTTAGTGAAATATTTATTACTACCTTCCTTTATTATACCAATCTTACCTAGACATTTTTTCATTTCTATTGTGTTTTCTTCATATATATATATATATATATATATATATATATATATATATATATATGCTCATCAATGCCAATAACTCAGTGAAATCAGTAATATTAAAAGTAATAGTCATGGAGAAAGAATTCTTGTGAAAATCTGAACAAAGAAGTGTACATGAGGCGATGGAGCACGAAGGGCCATCAGCATCCCAACAGTCTACTTTATTATTCTCCCCTTTCCCATGTGGTTTCCATCTACTGCTTGTGAATGATGTCACTAAGGTCTAGTTCACAGTAGGGCTAACTGAGCGCTTTAGAAGGGTCTGACCCTCAATTGGGAGTTGGGTCTCAGGTATAAGTCTGGGACGTGATTATGTCTCCAAACTTAACCCACTTCAGGAAATTGGAACCTGACTGGCTCCATTTACTGGTTTGCAGGTGGCAGGCTGTTACCTGGTCTTTTCTCAGCCCAGCCTGCTGTCCTTGTCTAGAGACTAGACACAGATGTATCCATGAGACCAGTTTTCTGCAAGCCTCAATATTATTGTATCATTACTTCTTAGATTCCTTTTAACTGGATAGCCATATAGGGAATCAAGTTATTTGAAAAATATTTTAAAACATTAAAAATTTTGTGACTAATAATAAAGTGGATAGTGATTACTATTATTTTAGTTGAAAAAAAATATAGTCATGAGAATTGCCACGACTTTAAAGTGAGAATATTTTTCAGCATTGTTAGATTTATTGCATCAGCAATCTACAGTGTAGGGATGATGGCAGTAATTTTGTTTCAGCCAAGTAAAGAGCAGTAGGCTTAGTTGGCTGTGCATGTACTTCTGTAAGTGAAGGTAGCCGTCGGAATGGCAAACTCTTCATCTATGCCTCCATGAACCACGTGCAACCTGCATTCCGCATTTGATAGATTGCAATATTCAGTTTTCTTTCCAAATTCTGCTTTAAAGCCTTCTTCCCAATCTTGTTCTAAGCCAAATGATATTCCTTGCTTTGTGCACAAGTTCAGAACATTGGCTTCTTATATGTTCATTAAGGTGGCCCTGTAACCAAGTACTGCAATTCCTTGGTGGCTCATTTGGCTCTGAGAGGTTAGGAACTGGTGAGGTTTGAAACAGTCTTTTGCAGAATCTGGTGAGAGTAAAGGGCAGATTCATTTGTGAGAAAGAACATTTCCACTCTTTTCCCTTTGGCTTTAAGGTTTATTTAGAATTCATGAAGTTGTATCTGCACTAAAAAGCTTTGAACCATTAAAGAGAATTATTTAACAAAATTCCTAAAAATGCCAGTGCAAATTGGTTTGTCTCGAAATTCTGGTGCTTTGTTATTTTGCCACCGAGAAAAGGGCTTTAAAAAAAAGCTTGAGGGAGAATATGAATGTAATAAATATTTCATTTTTGTAGCACACCGTGCATTGTTCTGCTTTTCAGCCCTTGCCAGCAGTCAACACAGTAGTAAATTCCAGCACCTGTGGACCTGTTTCGGTAATTTATGATTTCCATTAGATTTCCATTGGAGATGGGCTGCAACAGTTCAGGCAAGTTCATGCACCCTGGCCATGGGAGGGGCTAGCCTGAAGCTCTGTTCATATGTGGGTTTTGGCAGCAAACACACCCTTTGTTGTCTTTTTTTTTTTTTTTTCTTATCATTGATGTCATTTGGGACCATTCAAAACACTGTCCCAAAGTGTCATTACATAGAAAGATACGACAGACATCTACCACTGTGGAGCCATCATTCACCATAGTCGCACTGCTTTCGTTCATTCATTTAACAGAGAACCCTTGTTCCTTGCATTGGAAGTACACAGATGAAGGAGAGACGCTGGCTGCTAATTTTAAGGTCTGTAGGAAGGAAACCTCATCAAAAATAAATGCGGTTAAGCATTATATCACAAGATGGGCACAAAAGGTTCTCCAGCCTTGTATGGTTAGACTTGGATATTTTTCTGTTTTACAGTAGTGTGAAACTGCATACATACTACCATTCTGTTTTTTCTACCTTCAGGACCATGTTCAATAAATTGTGTGAATCATTCAACAGCATACTGTAAACTGGTTTTAGAGTGAGATCACTTTGCTTTTGTCCACCTGCAGGCTAATAATATCAGTCTTCTGTGCTTATGGTAGATTGGGCAAAGGCAGGATGATTGATAGATGAGGGGTGGAAAATGAAATTTCAATTTCAATATTTTCAACTTAATTATAATCTTCTGAAGAAAGAGCTTCTATGTTAATCCAAAAACAAAACAAAACAAAACAAAACAAAACAAAACAAAAAAAACTCTGAACGATTAAACAGAGAACAGTGGCTCTGAACCCTGAGTATCCCATTGGAAATCACAAATAAAGAGGAAGAGATGGTGCTGAAAACAAGAGAAGGGATGTCCCTGTTGTGAGAAGAGGAACTTATGTGTGCAGGCTCAGATGCAGGAGACAGGGCTTATCAGTGCATAAGACATGGAAGGCAGCTATGTCCTCATTAAACTAACATCCAGATGTGCAACTGCAAGGACTATGGTGAGAAACCCAGAGAGTTTAGTGTGGTCATCAGTTACTCCACAACTGAGCACCAGAATGCTGTGCTAGCCAGAGTTCCTTAAGCAGAATAGTGGAGAAAGTCTAAAAAACAGAAGTGTTTCAGTAAATAATTAAAGGTCTATTGAAGTTACTGTAGGTCATCTTCAATTGCACAGACTGGACTCAGTCCTGTTACTTTTTAGTCTCTTCCCACTCAATTGAATTTTGGTTAAGAAAGTCAGTTAAGTATTGTGAAAAAGGAAGTGAGTGTGCGTGTGTGTGTGTGTATGTGTGTGTGTGTGTGTGTGTGTGTGTGTGCGCGCGTGCGTATGTGTGTATGTGTGTGTACGTGTATGTGTGCATGTGTGTGTGCGTGTGTGTGTTTGTGTATGTGCATGTGTGTGTGTGAGAGAGAGAGACTCCTGACATGTACCTGCTAATAATTAAATATGCTATGTTTACCAAGAAGCTTAGTATGGTTTTATTTCATCTCTTCCTTATCCATAGTCCTACAAATGCTAGAAGACTGACAACAAGGGAAAGATGACCAACTTAAAGTGAAAAGCACACTTTTGGTTTTAAAGACTTCTTATTATTATCCATAATGTCACAATGGTGAGTAACTATCTAAAGAGGAAGTGTAATGTTCAACAGAGGGCAGGGAGGAAAATGACATTTAAGTAGTTGTTACAGTTTATGAGGAATTCTTAATTTTTATAAACTTAGTATCTCCCCTTTTAATTTAAAAATATGAAATGCATTCATGCCTAAGGTGTTGTTCAATTAAGCTGAAGATGTTCTTAATGAAGTGACTGCAGGAGCAACAGTGCATTTTTCAATTTACAAAGTATTTTACTTCAATTAAAGTTTTTCAATTAGTAGATACTAATTCTAATTTTAAGAAAGAAGAAAACATTTCTGAAAATTATCATATACATATACATATACATATACATATACATATACATATAAGATCATCCTAGAAAGATGTTAATAATGGCAACTTAAGAGATAGAAACATTCATCCCTGATAGATCAAACCTGGCTCCATAGGCAAGGTCCTCCCACAAAATGTATGATTTGGGCCAAGTATTATTAAACCTTTCCACTACCATTTTTGCTGTTTTTCAGCTATTCTCTTTCCTAAAGCTTTTATTTGTGTAACCGTAGATCACTTGTCAACTACTTTCTATCACAGTTTCTAACATAGTATCTGAAGAAAGATACAGTCTTACTAGTCCCACTGAATAAGAAACTATCCATATCCAGGAGAGGAAGGTAAGGCACAGAGCCTCTGTCCCAGGCCCCTATGTCATGGAGGATACACTGTATGTTGGTTCCCCAGATATTTCCAACTAAAGTCCTTACCACATTAGTGAGAGTACCTGGGGAAAAGGTTCAAGGTTAATTCCTTTGAGATTCTGGTGGTTGAAACAAAATCAAACCATTGACTTGAATAGAGAAATTTTCATTTGTGTGTTTCTGTCTCACAAATCTTTCATGAGGAGTCAGTACACAGCAATTTTCAATATTATTTGCCCTAAAGCCCTTCTTATCCATAGCCAAAGATAATTAATTTTAAATTTAAAGTCCACTTTTATGAATGCCTCCAAACATTGGTTGACTTTTTGGAATGGATACTTGCAGAAAAGCACCCATTGCACATTGAAAAGTTAAAACAGAAACAGAAACCATGGGAATGAGTAGGATTCCAGAAGCCATGCTAAGACTCATGTTTAATAGGAGTCTGCTGGTGTGCATGCTCAATGGCTTCTTGTGAATGGTTTTGCCTAGTTTGGCTTGTATAATTTGCTTCTCCAGTTTTAATTGGCCAAGAATGCTCAGGTATTCTTAGAGAATTTTCATATCAAAATGAAGAGATCAAATATGCTAACTGCTGAAAATCTCCAAGTATGCATCACATGTCTCAGAATGTGGGTGTTGTTGAGTTACAGTGTGAAATCTGCCCTCAAATGATGGCTCCCAGGCATGACTTGATGTGTCCATGTAGCTAAACATCATGTGGTTAGCATTAATATTTATAACTTTTTGTGTTTTCAGTGTATTAATTAAAATAAATTTGATTAAAAGTAAATAAATGCAATAATTAACCTTATTAAAAATTGTTTGCATTAGACCTAGGGCTCTTTATTAAATGCCCATGAATGAAAAAGAATCAACTGTTGACCATTTTTCAGTAAGAAAAGAATGAAATATATTTTGTCTGTTAGTCATATTAACATTGTCCCTGTGATGTTTAGCTACATTTATGCATTGTATAATGCTGAAATTAAAATATTTATCTCATTTAAGAGTTATCATTTTCCATAGTATGAAGTCTTGTAACATTTTATCAAGCTTTTGTGATTCATTATCTATAGTCTCTCTATTGTGCACTAGCACAAAGAAAGACTTGCTGAGGACTCTAACTTGGTAGCCTTTGACCAATCTGTCCACACATGTTCCTAAGCTTATGGTGATTACAGTTGTGCCTTCAATGTTCATGAGAACAACAATTTTATGTTTTTTTAAATTTTTTTATTAGATATTTTCTTTATTTACATTTCAAATGATATCAACCTTTCCTGGTTTCCCTCTGAAAAAAACCCTATTACATCTGCCCTCCACCTGATCACTAACCCACCATCTTCTGCTTCCTGGCCCTGGTATTCTCCTACACTGAAGCATAGAGCCTTCACAGGACCAAGGGTCTCTCCTCCCATTGAGAACCTACTAGGCCATCCTTTGCTATACATATGCAGCTGGAGCCATGAGTCCCACCATGTATACTCTTTGGTTGGTTTAGTCCCTGGGAGCTCTGAGGGTACTAGTTAGTTCATATTGTTGTTCGTCCTAAGGGCTGCAAACCCTTCAGCTCCTTGGGTCCTTTCTTTAGCTCCTTCATTGGGGACCCTGTGCTCAGTCCAATGGAGAGCACTTCTGTATTAGTTGGGCACTGTCAGAGCCTCTCAAGAGACAACTATATCAGGCTCCTGTCAACCAGCATTTTCTGGCATCCACAATAGTGTCTGGGTTTGGTGATTGAATATGGGAAGGATTCTGAAGTGAGGCAGTCTCTGGATTGTCCTTCCTTCGGTCTCTGTTCCATAGTTTGTCTCTGCAACTCCTTCCATGTACATTTTGTTTTCCCTTCTAAGAAGGATCAAAGTATCCACACTTTGGTCTTCCTCCTTGAGTTTCTTGTGGTTTGTGGGTTAAGATCAACAATTTTTAAATTACATGCAAACTATACAATACTTGATAATCTTCATCTTGCTCATCACCCTTAGCATATTTCTAGTTCCATCATACTGCTGCAAGGACAGAATTTTTCCTCTTCTCATGGCCAAATACTATCCCACTGTGTATACATGTTACATTTGCTTTATACATTCACATATTAATAGTCAGTAGTCCAGATGAAATTTTACTTAAATAATGGAGCTTTTCACATAGCTACTTTTAGTCTTACATTATTATTTTTGCTTTGTAATTCTTCATCACACAATAAAACCATACACAGCGATAAGCAGTTGGCAATGGGTGTGTATGAGTAGTCACTTCTCATTAGTTATGCTATACATAGGTCATTTCAGTAAATCCACATGAGTTATTCTGACATTACCAAGACTCAGTGCTTAAGTTTAGAAGGTTCCAAATGTCAACACTTCAAAATACTTGACACAAACTTGCAACAACAAAAACTAAATTGAGTCCATGACTCACTCTAAAATAGGCACCACAGATGAGCAAGGTCAACAAACTATATCCCTCATGAGGATTTCCCTTGACCCTTAGGTCACTTAAACCTGTGGTTAAGAAATGGAGAACAGGGAAAAAAATCTCACCCGGGTACAACTTCCCTGATTATGTGGGACTTTGGGTGGGATGCTAGTTGGAACTTTTCCTTTATAGGTTGTTGCTGGAGAAGAAAGAACAACATAACACTGTTGCTATGAGATTAACTCATGCTCTGTTCTCTACAACCACTGTCAAACTACCTTTATTATTTGTCTTGGCTCTCTGTGCCCTATAATTCTTCTAAGACCAATTCAGAGCCATTGTCCCCTTCAGAAATGCCATGAAGAAGACATTCTGGGCCTTGAGAAATTTCAAAATATTCTTGTTACTGAGGAGTCATGCTTTGCTTTTCCATCACTAATCTTCTTCCTGTTCCATCTTCCATGCTCCAGGCATGCATCTTGTTGGTTCCTACCGGTATCCTGAGCCTTATCCCTGATGCACAAGAATGATGTGCTTTTTCTCATCTTCATCTGAGCAATCCCACACTAGCCTTTCAAGGCCAAGGTCAAAGATCTTTGACTCCTTTTTAGAAGAATTAGTACTTCTTCTGTGCTCTGTGCTTTTCCTGGGGAGTTGTGAATAAACCCACAGACAGGGTGCCAGGCAAAGACAAAAGAAATTATTTTTTTGCATGTCTCACTTTGTGATTCGGTAGCTGCTTCACTAAAAAAAAACCAACATGGGCAACTCCTCACAAAAGCTATATGAATGCAGCTTCCTGCACAACTTGCAAGCAGCCCCGCTGATCACAGAGTTTTCTCTCACCAGCGTTTAACTTCCTGCTGCTTTAAGTTTAGAGAGGAGCCTTGTGGATCTTACAACTTGTAGGAGCTTCTGGAGATTTTTGGGATTATCATCATTTTTGGCCTTAGTTTGACAGGCTTTTATCTTCTTTCAAGGAGATAGTATTTCTGCTTCTATTGAATAGTTGTACAGCATTCTGACTTTAGCACACACACACAAACATACATACAAATACATGAATACACATATAAAGAACACAGGACTTAAGTGTCTTATTGTATGGGTGGTTTGAATTTCTATAAAGAGCAGAAAGATGGCTGAAATGATGTGATGCTGGAGTCTTTAACTATCACAAAACAAATATTTCAGAGAGATAGGATACATCTTTTTTTATATGACTCGATTGACACAAATTGCTAAATCTCAGGTACATTCTGGGCATACATTTAAACATTTATAAATTTATATTTTATATTAAATATGAAATATTTGTCAGCTATTAAAAACAATGAATTTATAAAATTCTTAGGGAAATGGATGGATCTGGAGAATATCATCCTGAGTGAGGTAACCCAATCACAAAAGAACACACATAGCATGCACTCTCTGATAAGTGGATATTAGCCCAGAAGCTCAGAATACCCAAAATACAATCCACAAATCACAAGAAACTCAAGAAGAAGAAAGACCAAAGTGTGGATGTTTTGTTCCTTCTTAGAAGGGGGGACAAAATACCCATGAAGGAGTCACAGAGACAAACTATGGAGCAGAGACTGAAAGAAGGACAATCCAGAGACTGCTTCACCTGGTAATCCTTCCCATATTCAATCATCAAACCCAGACACTATTGTGGATGTTAGCAAGTGCTGGCTGACAGAAGCATGATATAGCTGTCTCCTGAGAAGCTCTGACAGTGCCAGACTAATACAGAAGTAGAGACTCACAACTATCCATTGGTCTGAGCATAAGGTCCCCAATGAAGGAGCTAGAGAAAGGACACAAGGAGCTGAAGGGTTTGCAGCCCTTTAGGAAGAACAACAGTATAAACTAACTAGTACCCTCAGAGCTCCCAGGGACTAAGCCATCAACTAAAGAGCATACATATTGGGACTCATGGCTCCAGCTGCATATGTAGCAGAGGATGGCCTAGTTGGTCATCAATGGGAGGAAGGCTCTATGTCCCAGTGTAGGGACATGCCAGGGCCAGGAAGTGGGAGAGGGTAGGTTTGTGAGCAGGGGGAAGGGGGAGGAAACAGGTTTTGTTTTTTTATTAATAAATTTTTAAAAAGAAATTAAAATATGAAATATTTGTAAAATATAAAACATTAAATATATATATATAAAGTATTCATCATAAAATTATCTTTTCCCAATACCTCAGTATTTTTATTTTATAACTCTGAATGTTATATATATTGGCCCTACTGAAATAGAAAACATACTATGTTCCATTGTATTTCATAGAAATATTTCACAAAGTATGATTTTCTTTTTTAACTTTCTAGCATTTTTCTGAGAATACACGTGTTTTCATAATAAAGCAGTTGGTCCTGTCATATTCATAGTAACAAAACTCTTCACATTTTAGATCAGTGAGTGGCTTCTTGTAAGTGCAAGCATTTGACTCCTTTTACATTCCAGAAAGAATGTTCTTTAGAATCCATTGGTCCTAGTGCACCCCAGACCACATGTTTTGCAACTGTGCCCTATTGTAAGTACATCTTATCGTCACTTCCAACAATTTGATGAAGATCTGCTCTTAATCTTGCTAGTGCCACCTTTATCCTGGATTTCAGTCAAGATACAGTGTGTTAGCCACTATTCTGAAAATTTGGTAGGTAGCAAATACTGAGAGCTTTAACTCCTAAAGACAATGTAAAAAGTTGCCTATTCCCTCCCCCCCTTTGTATGTGTGTGTGTGTGTTTGTATGTGTGTGTATGTGTGTATGTGTGTGTGAATCTTTCTGTATGTTTAAAAGAGTATATTCGTGGCACTGTTACAAAATGAAAGGCACAAATATGACATTTTATATTTATCTTCAAGTAAATAAAGGAGTACTAAAAGATATTTGAAAAGAAGACAGTAGGTAGACAAAAGATAGGAAGATATAAATAGGTGAAAGATAGATGACAGATAGGTAAGTGGATAGATAGATGATAGATATATAGACAGACAGACAGACAGACAGACAGATAGATAGATAGATAGATAGACAGCTATGAAGATGTACTGCTTTCCTAGGGTGTTTGCAACCAAATACCACAAATTTGATGGCATAAGTCTATTGTCTTAAAGCTGGAGTCCTGAAACCAAGGTGCTTCATTGAAGCACCTTTCATTGGCATTTTTTATGGCAGAAACTTTGTTTACAGTATCCAACCTTTAAGCACTGCCTTGTGCAAGGGGTATCAGATTATTTTTGGCTTACAGACCTTAAGTTTAGTGCTATCTTTTTTCTGTGTGTTTTAATGTCTCATTCTATTTTCCTTCTAGGCAGATACATTTTGTTTTTCAAGTTTCTGTACTGATATGGTTACCCGTCATACTAGATTAACTTATTTTTATGTCTTAAAGACTGTATTTATACTGCTCATATATGAAATTCTAAGACAATAAGAAATCTCTCTAAATAATAACAATCCCTGAGGATAGTAGGAATCAGGACTTCCACATTTCCCTTTGTCAGGACATGATTCTATCTATCACAAATGATAAATAGATAGACAATATAAAGACAGATGATAGAGAACAGATGCTCAGTGATGGAGATAGAAATGTTAAGGCCTTCCTTTTGTTATTTATTTGAAAAATTTCTTACTGATGCTATAAGACACGTTGTCATGTATATGCATACATATATACACATACACACATACACGCATGGCAACATGTGTATATGTTCATGTATTCTAATTCAGACACATATTAACACATTAGAAGTAAAAACACTGTGTTGCTTTCTGGAGGTTGAAACTCATGGTCTTGATTATGCTGTACAGATATTCAGTCACTGAGTTTAAGCCCATTCCTGTGCTGGCACTTACATGCAGCCCACTACCAGGATTCTGTACCATGCATCTCAAATAATCAGTTGGTCACCTTTCCCCTCTTAGAAACTTGCATCTATGCGATGAACATTCCCACTAGACTGGGTGCAACTTGAAGCTGTTTTTCAAGTATGCATAAGATTTCTCATTTGTAATTAGCTTCTACTCTATATTTTTGGCTCTCCCGTGGTCAACCTATGGTCTCATTTATTAATTT
>JADRCD010224495.1:0-15529 GCA_019843815.1 Montemys delectorum | reverse complement strand
TAGATACCACAGGCAGTAGTAGGTCTTCCATGTATCTGAACCAGATGGGGTCCTAGGGCTGAGGGGAGAAATGGACACACACCCCTGTCCCTAACTCAGAAGCTAGCTCCAACTGATACCTACTTCTAAATAAAAATTATTTTCTTCAAGGGAGTCTCATGAGGGAAAAACACCACACTTAAGGGTAGACACCATAGTCCATAGTAGATGGCCAACACAAAAGAAACTCAATGGCATCTTTGGACATTCTTTGTCTCATAGTGCTTTGTCAGGGCTTTTTTTTTTTTAATTTTAGACTTAAAGGTCCTTTGTGTATTTATTAGGGCGCCCAGTTTTGTGTTTTGCTGAGATTTGTGTGTGTGCCCATATGTATTTCTTGTGCCTTATTTTATTTTATTTATTTATTGAGGCTATTTTTCTTCTGTTTGTTTTGTAGTATTCTGAATTTTTAGTTTATTTTATTGCCATTACTTAGATATCTGATTGTTTTCCAATGAAAGATAGAACAACTGTGTATCTGGATCAGAAAGGAGATGGGGGACAAACCAGGAAGATTTTGGGGAGGAGAAATAATCCTCAGAATATACTATATTACAAAAAATAGTTCTTTTTTCGGTAAGAGGAAAAATGCATTATATTTACTATATATTTAAATTAAAGAATAATTAGACCATTTTTCCTTCCCTTTTCTCACTCCAAATTCTCCTATGTATACCCCTATGCTTGTTCTTTCTCAAATTCATGGCATCTTTTTTTTCATTGCTGTTATCTAGCTGTGGAAAATTTAAATCATGTGTAGATTATAAATTAAATGTGCTAATGTACTTAACAAAATATTAGCATATGGATAATCCTCATAGATGTCAATTATAAATAATTTATATTTGAAGTCTTATTTTGTATTAACTTTAGAGTCACAATGAAGTTAGTGCAAAGTTAATGCAAGGAATTCTCCTTTGCTTCTCATTGGTCTGAGCCTGTTCACAGAGCAATTGTGCTATCATCAGACCCAACAGCTGAATGTTTTATTGAATTTTATCATCTATGATATAATTTTCTATATGTATCATTCTATGAAATATCATCACATTCATAAATTTATATAAGTACCGCCTAATCAAACTGAAATCTCACTCTTAACCCTCAAAACTTCCCTCAGGTCACACTACTCACAATTCTTAACCACAGCTAATATGTCTTTCAATTACTATGATGTCACACTATATAGTAAGCTCCAGAATCAACCTGACAGGCATGATGTGTCCATTAGAGCAATAGTGACCCAATTGTTTCATGCGAGGGAATTCATACCTGGTACTAAATAAGTGGTCAAAATCCATTGTTAGAGTAGTCATGGGCCCAAGACAAGAACTTTAATGACACTGCTTTGCTAAAAGGCCATGTTATCAAACTGCCCTCTAAATCTTTATGGTTATATCCATATATTTGTACTGCTACCTGTCTTAGTCTAAGAAGGTTTTTTATTGTTGTTAATGCCATAATTCATAACTAATAACAGGGCTGAGAGTAAGTAACTAGGAGTGCTCATTAATAGATGGAGTGTCTATATCAACTTCTGCATCTCAAAGCCATGGAGTATCATAGAAGTAGGAGCAGAAAGAATATACAAAAGGTGTGGATTGGAAGGAGTGACGTGAAAAGCAGTCCATTGGACTTGACATGGCTATTGTACACAGGAACTTACAGCAGCTGTGGTCACCCATCCAAGGCTTACAAAATATCAAGAGGGTAAAAATTACAGCAAGGAGTCAGGAAAGGGTCTCAATGACCCACCCTAGCTGAGATGTCACTGACAGCTGATCAGAAGAGTCCCTTTTCTTTGGGGGTGTGGAGGGTGGTCAATAACATGTTGCCCATGCCACAGTGAATGACCTTACATCTTACACATATAAGAAGACCTAATTTAACTCAGTGATGTATTTCTAAAGAAAGAGATGATTGTGGAAGGAGATATATAAAATAGGAGCCTGGGAGAGTTGAAGAGGTGAACTTAAAGATTTGGTGAGGGGTGTATATGGTCAGCATACATTTTATAAAACAATTATATATTAAAAGATTTTTTTAAATGTTGAAGCTAAGCTAGAACTATACAGCATTTAACTGTGTTAGACTAATTTGTTTTATGTAGCATAATGCCTTTTAGATCTATTTAATTTCCTAGAAAATGACTTTTTTAAAAACCATTTTTGTGTTCAATTGTGTTTCATTGAGTGCCTGCACTATGGTTTATTATTTTACCCAGTGGCTTGTATAGTAAAAGAAAAAAAAAATAGTGGAAATATGGTGACTTGAAGCAACAGAAATGTATTCTTTCACAATTGTAGATGCCATCAACTCAAAATCCATATCATTAGGCATGAACTTGTAAGCAGAGATAGAGTTATGTTGCTGTAGAGAAAGGAGCAAGAAATCTGATCCTTGCCCTATCCAGCTTCTCCTGGCTGCCAGGAGATACCAGATTGATGTCTAGCATCTCCCTTCTCCTGATTTCTATCTTGGTCTGTTCTCTTTGTCTGGTGCTTGCATATAAACTCCAACCCTAGGTCTATACCATGATGTGCCTGACTACTCCTAGCTAATTTTGGATGATATCACATCCCCAAATCCCCAATTTAATCAGATATAGTCAGTTGCTTTTGCAAATCCGGTAAAATTTACAGTTTCTAGAGAATACCTTGACTTATTTTGTTAGTTGACTTATGTTTCTGAAGAGATAACTCAAGAGAGCACAAAGAAATACAGCCAATAAATGTGTGGAAAGAGTTTATGATATCATCCATAAAATACAAATGATAATAAAGTTAGCAATCTATAATATTCCATAATATTTCTCACACTAATCACATACTATTTTTGGTAAGGCATAAGATAACTGATATTTAATCTCATTCAAGTTTTGGGAGTCAGTTTAATACAATTAAATTTCAAGAAGTTAAGTTTAAAAATATGTGTGCCCTTCCCATGCCTAAGAACTCATCTTAATTTAAAACTGAATTACAAAGATATATTTTACATATTTGTCATGGAAAAGTACTTGGAAAGTGTTCAAAAGAATCATTAACAAGAGCTATGATAAATTAAATTTCATTTATAAAGTAAACTATTAACCAAAGGATGTAAAAATAAGACTTGTATTTATAATGCACTAGAAAGCATCTCAGGTACATTTTTTTTTTTCACAGAAAAAATAAACGCATGATATTGTGTAAATTGTGAGCTAATTAATTTGAAAGAAAAATTAGATTCAGCTCAGGAAAACATTTCAAATGTTTAATGAAAAAAAGCATCAATAATTATCTTTTTATGTAATGGACTTATGCATCTCCCCTGGAAAATACATCTGAGGGCGGGGTTTTATTTAAAATGGTCTCTGTAGATGTGAAGTTGCGATCATCCTGGTGAGTTGTACTTGTCTAGCATTCAACACTATCTGTTGCACAAACTGGAACTCATTACCATCTGTACCCTCTATACCATTACTACAGCCCTGTAAACAAGCACAACAGACTGTTCACACCTACTTGTTTTATTGTGCAAACAAAAAATGTCTTCCTATTTCATATACATTCCCCCCAAACCCCCCACCTAGCAATGTGAGTCCAAGGTTCATTATTACCATAAAGTCATCTAGAACACTTATTTACATGCTTTCTGTAGTTGAGGGATCTCTTCCACTAAAAATTTTAGTAATCAATAAAATAGTGAATAATATTGATATAGATATTTGTCACCCACATTACTCTCTGAAACCTACAGCACAACTACTCATGTTCAAGTAAATGAGGAACATTCCTTGCAAATCACAGACTGAGGACAACACCAGCTAACTGCAGTGAAGTCAAAGTAAAGGCAAGGAGAGATGTGACCATTTGCATGATTACTTAACTAGGGGGATCCTGCATTTAGAATATCACACAAGTTCTGTCGATATCAGCTTTCAAGCAATTGAAATGTAGCCTTCCAGCCTCCAACTGTAAGTTATTCAGAGTTACTTCTCCAGTGGGTAAATGAAATGAACAAGGAAAAAAATGTAGTTGTGAATGGGAAACTGCAGGCCTCTGGGAAAGGGCAGCATCCTGATAGAAAGTCATTCACATAGCCCGTGCTTGATATGATATGATGCTCTACCGCGTGTGTTAGTTGAGTTACTATTGATTTAATGAAATACCATGACCACAGCCAGTTAGGGAGGAAAGGGGTCATTTTCTTACACTTCTACGTTGTATTCGTCACAGAAGGAAATCAGGATAGGAACTCAAGTAGGGTTGGAACCTGGAGGTAGATACGAATGCTGAGGCCTTGGAGGGGTGCTGCTTACTGGTTTGCTTTACAGGCTTTCTTATGGAACCCAGGACTACCAGCTTGGAAATGCCACCACCCACCATGGGCTGGGTGCTCCCTCATCAGTAACTAATTAAGAAAATGCACCACAGACTTGCCTATGCCCTGATCTTGTGGAAGCCTTTTCTTAATTGATGATCTCTCCACTCAGTTTTATGTCAAGTTGACATAAAACTATCCAGAATACCTCTGTAGTCATATTAAGATTATCATGAGGGTCCTTCTATAAAGCACTGATAAGCACTACTCAAAAGTGTTACTGTCGCCTAAACTAAAAAAAAAAAAAAAAAAATGGCTAAGAAATTCACAGCCCAGGGAAATAAAAAACAGATTGTGCATAAGTGTAATGTGACATTGTAGATGAGATTAGAGAATAAAAGCTAATCTCTATAATTAAAATACAAAATAATCCACGAAAACTAGACTTGCTTTAGCAGGCGCATAACAAGTGTAATTCATTATTTGTTACAAATGGACCAGAGTATTTAACCGTAATTTTTTTCAAACCTTATTTTTAATGATGATTCTTAAACCTTTTATCCCCTTTGTAGTCCATCACCCACCATAGGTAGTGGAAAAGAAAGGATATGGGGGAAGGGGATTGACTTGTTTAGAAAGGTTCTTTAGAGCAACTATATTCTGCATTTTCTGGAAATTGGCAGTTCAATTCACACGTTAGCAGGCAGCTTCAGCTCGATCCACTTACAAACACTTCATGGATGTATCAACAGTCCAGTTCAGTAGAGTCGGGTTAGCAAAAGTGGTGACATGACCTAGCAGAGACAGCCAGGTCTTAGCCTCAGCTCAAGTTAGCAAGGAGGGACCAGAAGGAATTCCAGAAGTTCCTCAGCTGTGCCTCTCTCAGGGAAGTGGAGATCAGTGAAGATGTGAGACCCACAAGCTTTGCACAGTTAGCTGTCCCAGCAAGCCAAGCTCTGTCTCCGTCACTCCACTGAGTCCTCTTCATACCCTCCAAACATCACATGTCCTCCACATGCCTTGCTTCAGCACACATCTTGCCCCAGCATGTGCAGCCAATCTGCCTGAGTCCATGGAATTCTGACAAATGGAGCTCAACTATGCAATGTAAGGCAGGCCAATACATGCATGTTGTTATTAAAGAATCCTTGATTATGTGTTCTTTCATGTGTTTAATTTAGCAGAACATCCTCTCTCCTATGTCTGCTTCAGGGAAAAGTTTCTTCATACATCTGCCTTGGCCTTTCATGTGTGTCCACTTCAGGAAAACACTCCTTCACATATTTGCCCCAGCAAAACACCATCCAACACAACTGATTCTCCAAAGAACCCTTAAGTTTCCAATTCAAGAGCAACCTATTAACAATATGAGAAAGGGGTAAAACTCTCCAGAGTATTTACAATTTTTTTTGACTCTTATACTAAACTAAACATTATTTAAATTCATTGAGTTTTGGATTTTTTTTTTTAGTTCTTTGAAAATTTCATACAATTTACTTTTTAAATTTAGTTTCCATTTTATGTTTAGGGACAGTATTTTGTCTTCATGTTTGTGTTTGCATCACTAGCACCATGACTGGTGCTGATGGGAGCCAGAGGAGCATATTAGATTCTCAGGACTGGAGTTATAGACAGTTAGTAGTTACCTTACTGTCTGGCTCTAAATATCAAAACTTTGTCCTATGGGAGTATAAGCAGTGCTCTTAACTCCTAAGCCATATTTTCGGCTCTTCAATTTTTTTTTCATGTTCATGCCTTTCCCCGAATTCCTCCCAGATCGACATCCCCACCCCCCACAACTGTGCAGTTTTCATTTTTATTCCAGCAAGTCCAATCTGTGCTGTTCCTATATTCTTAAGTTTGTCTCTAACCACTAGGAGTACAGTGTACCTGCCAGGGGTCATAACCTTAAACAAAACCAACTTTTTCTTTCTCAGCAGCTATCAGTTGCCAATAAGATCTTCCCTAGGGATGGAATTTTATATCCACTTCCCCTTTATACCCACAACTGAATAAAAAAAGAATATTTATTCAATGTCTTTTATCTTTAAACTAAAATACAATTACATAGTTTACATCTCTCTGTTTTCTACCTACATCCTTTTACATTGATCCTTCCCTAAGCTCCCTCTCAACTTCATTGCTTGTTTTTCTTTAATCATTAGTTTTACATATATATATCAATAATGTCCATTTTTCTTGTCTTTGTTCCAGTCTTTTAAAGTAGCCATACTGTTGAAATATCATGAGTGACACTTCTCTGTCATTTCTAAGAGACATGTTCTCACAAAAGATTTCCTATCTCTCTGACCCTTACCATCTTTCTGCTCCCTCTCCTCCATAATGATTCTGAGTGTTGGGTCCAGGGATTATGTTGTAGCTGTATGGACTGGGGCTGGGCCACACAAGATCAATTATTCTTCACAGTTCAACCAGCTGTGGTTTTCTATAATTGTCTTTACCTGTTACAAAAAGAAGTATCTTAGAAGATAGGTGAGAGATTAACTTATCTGAGGGTATAGGGATAAGTGTTCAGGATATATCTAGGAGTGATGCTGGTTTAGTGAACTGGAAGTAGTACATCCTGTTTTAAGATACGAAAACATACTAGCCCTGTGAACTGGCTATGTTTTCAGTACTAGACATGATTTCACTCTCGTTGAGAAAGGAAATCTTTTCAAATTACTGTGAGCTGCTTTGGGGATAACTGAACAGTGCAGGCAATCCAATTATACTAAGGGAAACATTTGTAAGAGATTGGAAGAGTAGATTAAAGACACTCATAAGGGTTAAACTAGATGATAATAATGATAGCATCCACTGGGCAATATGATGTTCTTCATCTAATTTCATCTTTGTGGCACTCCACTTACAAGATAAAGAAACCAGACCCCTGAGCACCAGAGACTATGGCTACCCAGAAAGAACATTGTCAGAATGGAAACCATTTCTGCCTCACATCTAAAGTCTTGCAATTCTGTGGCTGTCTTGTGTGATGAGTCTTTCCAGAAATGCCTAAGAAGAAAGGTTGATTAGAGAAGGAGTTATACCCAAGCATATCTTGAAAAGCCTGAGAAGAACCTGGAAACTAGTGATTTATGATGGGCTATGAGAGCTAACATTAAAAGAGAAGAAAATATTTTATTTTTAACAATTAATTTTCTCCTATTATAAAATATTAATAATTGGTAGATACAGCAACATTTAAGAAAGTAGAACACTAAAATATTGAATTTTAATATTATCTCCATAATATGGACTCTGTACTTATTAAGCACTTTGTGATACTCTGGGACATCAAGCCAAAACCCAGCTCACATTGGAGACATGTTTTACTCTGAAGTGAAGAAGGATATATTGTACCAAACTGGTTCTGTCATAAATAATGAATACAATAGACTTGATATGGGTTTACAATGTGTGTCTTTAGCTGTTTAAGAAAATACCCTGAGATTCATATTCCTGCAAATTTTCTTCACTTTCCTTTTCATGTCTTCTTATAGAATCACCAGCAAGCAGGGGTAAAACAGTTGAAATTCTCAACAATACAGAATTAAGAGGATGAGCATTTTGTTTATAAAGGGTCAGCTCTATCTAGTGTCTTAGGTCAGTTCTGCGATAGTGTGCAGTATTGATCTCCCCAGTGTGGATAGCATCCTAGTTGAAGGTTAGCCAGTCTGGCTCACAATAGAATTTCTTGAGGCAACCCTTCTTCCTCTTTCATGGAGAAACTGTTTAATTCATAAGGCTTTGATGCTTAAACTGCTTCTGACCTTTTGTGAGCACTTCAAAGAGGAAAATTAACTGCCTGGAAAAATATACTGACTAAATCTATCAATTTGGGACACATGTGTTAGAGCCTGTTGAACTCATATTGACTATTTTCTCTTTGCTACTTTTGGGAAGCAATTGCATTGGAGTCCTATTATTGGAGGAAAGTGCTAATTTAAAGAGTTTGGGAAGTGACTGATTATCTATCTCATTAAAGTATCATTCTTATTAGAGTTTAATCTCTGAAGGAGAAGATGTATTTCAAGATTCTGCCTATATTTGGCCCTTATTTGTGTTTCTTCACACACACACACACACACACACACACACACACACACACACATACATTTTTCATTTTAATGAAAATGGATTCATACAAAATTCCTGACTAAGGTTTTCCATCTATCAATTGCTCCCAGTTCCTCTCTGACTCCCATCTCCTCCAGATCCACATCCTTTCTATCTCTCATTAAAGAGGAACAGGATTTGGAGATACCACAACCAAGTATGACAAAACAAAATATAATAACATGGAGTAAAAACTATCATATTAAAGTTGGACATAGCAACCCAATAGGAGAAAAAGAGTACCAAGAACATGCCAGAGTCAGGGACCCACTCATTCTCATAGTCCAGAGTTCCATAAAAACACTAAGCTTATCGTTATAATATATATGCAGAGGACCTAGTACAGTCCCTAATAGGTACTATGGTGGGTGTTTCATTCTCTGTGACCTCATGTGCACCATGCTTAGTTGATTCATAGGCTTGTTCTCCTGGCATCGTTCACTTCCTCTGGGTCTTACAATTTTTCTTCCTCCCCTTTGGTAGGATTCTGTGAGTTCTGATGGGATAGATTTGATGAAGAACTCCCATTTAGACTCTTTCTCCATATAATGTCTATCTTTGAGTCTCTGCATCTGATCCAATCTACTGCTGGAGGAAGCCTTTCTGATGATGGCTGGATACAGGACTGATCTATGAATGAAAGAGAATATCATAAGGAATCATTTTTTTTCAGACCAGTAGTATTTTGGTTTACCCTAAGTCTATTGAAAATCTAGATTTGGTTCTTGGTTTCCCAAGAAGTGACTAGTATGGGTTCCTTCTTGTGGAGTAGGCCTTAAGTCAAATCAGACATTGTTTGGCTCTTCCCACATGTTCTGTGCCATAATTGTCCTAGAATATCTTGTAGGCAGGCCAGATCGTAGGCCAAAGCTTATATGACTGAGCTATTGTCTACTCTTTCAGTATTCTTGAGAGTATTAACATGCATAAAACAGCACTGATTATTTATTATTGCTTACTAACATTACTTTAGAGCAGTGTTAGACTCATGGTAAGTTGAGCTGAATGTATAGTGAGTTTAAGAACGCCACATGAGTCACATTTACACAACCCTTCTTAGTATTGACAACCCAGGGCACAATGACATATTTATACCACTGAGCTACTGCTGACATATCACTAACTTTCCAGCCTGAAATATGTAGCAGGCTTCCTACTACATATTTCTGTTCTTCCTATCAGTGTGGACAATTCTATAATGAATGTAACAACTATAGTACATGAAAAATCATTTTACTGTCATAGACACATTCTATACTCTAGCTGTTTATCTTGTATTTGTCTTGGCAGGAGACATTAATCATTTCTCAAGCTGGAACCCCACAATTTATACATTTATTAAGCTACATTCTTTTCATAATCAGGCATTTGAGATTCCTCCATATCTGGTTATAGTTTGATAACTCATTTCTTTTAACAGTTGGGTATGTTCTGTATGCCACTGTAAGATTCCCCATCAATCACTTCCCAAAGATCAACTTGGCTAAAACCAACACAGGACTACCACCAATAAAGCTCTTAGAAACTTCCAGGTGCTGTTTTGGGTGTGAGCATATGGTCTTCTTTCATTTGAGCTTATATATTTTATATCATAAGCATGACTCTGAGATTGTAAGGTAAGACTAGGCTTACTTGTGTAAGAAACTGCCAAAATACCTTCCATCATGACCATCTAGCTTTTCATTCCACAAAAAAAGGAAGAAAAGTGCCTGTTGCTTTATATTCTTTTCAGCATTTAGAAACAGCATGGTTTGGATACAAACCCTTCTCACAAGTATGAAATGGTTTCTCTTTTTAAGTTTTATTTGCAATTCTATAATGGCCTATGCTGTTACAATTATTTTCCAATGCTCATTAGACATCTGTGTTATTTTTCTTATGTAATAACTGAGCTTAAAATTTACATACTTTAATTTTTTGGATTATTGTAGAAATTTAAGAGCTTTTGTTCATTTCAAGCAATTGTCCCTTATCAGTTATCTTAACTAAATAGTTATCTATCTACAGGCCATGATTTGCATTCTAATTCTCTTGAAATTATCCAAGTTATCAAATATTTCTTTCTTGTATCATTTCTGAGAAAATATTTCTAGAAAAGTCACCTCTATACTCAAATCAACTAAAGTTTCCTTTTACTACTTCTATACCTTTGAAGTTTATTTTAGACTTGTATTCTGTTTTGAGGTGATTTTGTAAGAAGTATTGTGTTTGGTTCTGGATTAATGTTTGTAACCATTCTCTTTTGGTGTTTAAGTGTCCAGCAGTTCTAGCACTGGCCAATGAAATGATTCCTTCCATTACATTGTCTCTGTTTCTTTGTCATAGGACACTTTTCCAAATCTGTGACTATTTCTGGACTCTAACTTATTCCATCCACCTGTTTGTTTCTCCAGTACTACATTATTGACTACTGGTATATTATATGTCATGAACTTAGGCCATGTCAGTCATCCAGTTTTGCTTTTACATTCCTGTTGAGTTGGTTATTCTGACCTTGCTCTCTCCATAGGAACTTTAGAATCATCAAAATATAGAGAGCAACTTTCTGTTTTTTAATTTAGTTTTTATTGAATTATTTAGTTTTGTAAACTTTCATACAGTTAATAATGTCCTTTAATCATGTGACTTCCTAATATCCTTTTTGTCGCCTTCTCAGTGAAATCCTTCCTCCTATCAACTACTCCACCTTATACATTTATGTATTTAATGACCTTCAGTATGGTTGTTTGTGTGAGTGGGTAGGTTCAAACATTTATGCAAATGTAGACAATTTCCAGTGGCTAGAACATTGAAGAAATAATATCCCTATCCTGCAGAAATTATGAAGTGACTGACAGTAACACCTCAGTCAATGCTTGATTCTTAGTGACCCTCCCTCACATTCATGATGGAATGTTGAGGGTGTCCATCTAATACAGACAATAAAGTTCAAAAGTGTAATGGCCTCACCATTCTCTTATGACAGCATTACACAGTGTTAAATCCATACCTATGGCTCTGAAGTTTCTTCTTCCTCTCTTTTTCTGAGCCCTGGAGACATGATAGAGATGTCCTTGTTAGGAATGAGCACTCAAAGGTCACTTATTCTGAGCATTTTGGACAATAATGAATACAGAACCTTGCAGATCTTTGATGGGAGCTGTCTTGGATATATAGATCAAACTGGGCAGAACTAATCTCTTTGACAAGAATGACTCTAAACATCCACGAACATGGTCTCTTTGTCCATTGAAATGCTCTTGACTTGTATCTTAGTAATGCAAATGCAAGTCGATAAGGAGCTTAATCTGTATAACATATCTATCTAAGAATATCACACGTAAGGAATAGTGTAGAGTAGATAATGTAGCTGACTAAAGCAGCAGATTCCTGCCACAATCCAGCTCTATTGGAGAGTCTCATATCATATATCATTAGCCCAGTGACAAATCCCAATTTAGAGTTTGATACAAGGTTTCTACTGAATGCATATGATTTTTTGCATAACAAGAACACAAAAGTACAATTCCAGCCATGGGCTATATCTATTATTTGATAACTTTTGTCAAACTTTTGAACTTTCCCTCAGAGAAATTTGTTGTACATATGTGTGATATGGAAAAAATGTCTCAGTGTTTAAGAGAAAAGCTTACTACTCCTTCAGAGAACCCAAGTTTAATTTTTTCAACCAACACAATGACTTCAAACAGTCTATAACGTCATTTCTGGAGGAACCGACAGGCTCTGCTGGCCTCCATGGGCACAAACCACACATTTGGGGCATATGCATTATGTGTAGACAAAACACTAAAAAAATAATGTTTAAAGAGTTGTAAACATCTTTATAAATGCATAACCATTATATTTTATGATACAAACCAAGATAATACTATGTTTTAAATTCTAAATCCTTCTAATATTAAATTCTAATCACTTTACAGTTGATAGATAGGAAAAATTAACTTCATATATGAATTTTGCATTCTATGGCTGCTTATATTGCTTATAAATTCTAGGGGTGTGTGTGTGGTTTCAAGTTTTCTATATACATGGTCATGCCAGCTATGGGCCAAGACAGTTTTATATTTTTCCTTTTTGTTGCTTTTTATTTGTATTGACCAGATTTTTGACCCTTTTTTCCGGTCTGTTGATAATTATTTCCATAATTTACTTCCAAATGTTTAATTAGCCTATGTATTTGGGATAAATAATTTTAATGAACAGTTGTAAATAATTATAAATAATTAGATTAAACTTGCTTATATTTTGTTGACAGCTTTTATGTCCATAATCACAAAAAATAAAATTATATTTTTATTTTTTCATACGTTTTGGGTCTTTCTGCTTAGAAATGCATGTTTTAATTGATTTATTTAATAAATATAATTCTGTTAAGTTTTTCTATATCTTCTCATGCAAGTTTTTGTAGATTGCATTTTTCAAACAATCTACTCATATCATCTAATTATAAACTTTTAGATTCTGTTAATTCATAATATTTCTTGATTATGCTTTAATTGGACTTTTTAATGACATGTCTTTTTATTTATTGGTATTGATAATTTGTCTGTATATCACTATTATCCTGGCCAAAGCTTATTGATTTTATAAATCTTTCCAAAGAAGAAGTGTGCAGGAAATTTTTTCAAAACTTCATTGGTTTCTGCATTTTTTTTCCTTTTTTTCCCCAATTACTTTAGATTTAGTTTGGATATTGTTTGGATTTTTAAAATTTTAACTACTAAATATAAAATAGAAAGATTTGAATATTTTCAGGATATTATGTGATATTTCAACATGTGCTGATAATATACATTTAAATAATATTAAATATATTTGTCTTAGCATACATGTATTGAGTTAAAAACTCAAAACTTTTTTAAAATTTAGAATCTTAAACCATCCAGTACAGTACTGCTCCTTGTGATCACTCTGTGGTGACTGACTAAACACTAATTTCTTGTTTCTCTCTCACAACAACTTAGGACACATTGATCAATCTTTCTTTAGGCCTTAAGTCCCTATCCCTCTCCTTAGTCTCTTTTTATCTCCAGATTATTCATTTTTAGACTCTAAATATGAGTAAGACCATGTGGTTCTTCATTATTTGTGCCTACTTATACACTTAACATGGTGACTGTGTTGCTTCAAAGGACAAGGCTTTATTCTCTTTTTTTCAAATTAGATATTTTCTTTATTTATATGTTATATGATATCTCATTTCCCAGTTTCCTCTCCAAAATAATGGAAAAAAAACCCTGTTTCCTCCCCCTCTATCTGCTCACACACCCACCCTCTTCCACTTCCTGGCCCTAGCATTTCCCTACACTAGGGCATAGAACCTTCACAAGGCCAAGGGCCTCTCCTCCCATTGATGACCAACTAGGCCATTCTCTGCTATACATAGGCTGCTGGAGCCATGAGTCCCACCCTGTGTACTCTTTGGTTGGTGGTTTAGTCCCTGGGAGCTCTGAGGGTATGAGTTAGTTCATATTGTTGTTTGTCCTAGGGGGCTGCAAACCCTTCAGCTCCTTGGGTCCTTAATCTAGTTCCTTCATTGGGGACCCTGTGCTCAGTCGAGTGGATGGCCGTGAGCCTCTACTTCTGTATTAGTTGGGCACTGACAGAGCCTCTCAGGAGACAGATATATTAGGCTCCTGCCAGCCAGCACTTGCTAGCATCCACAATAGTGTCTGGATTTGATGATTGAATATAGGAAGGATTCCCTGGTGGAGCAGGTTCTGGATTGTCCTTCCTTCAGTCACTGCTCCATACTTTGTCTTTGCAACTCCTTCCATGGAAATTTTGTTCCCCCTTCTAAGAGGGAATGAGGTATCCACACTTTGGTCTTCCTTCTTCTTGAGTTTCTTATTTTGTGGTTTGTACTTGGTGTATTCTGACCTTCTGAACTAATATCCACTTATGAGAGAGTGCATACCATGTGTGTTCTTTTGTGATTGGGTTACCTCACTCAGGATGATATTCTCCAGATCTACCCATTTCCATAAGAATTTAGTAAATTCATTGTTTTTAATTGCTGAGTAGTAATCCATTGTGTAGATGTACCACAGTTTCTGTATCCATTCCTCTGTTGAGGGACATCTGGGTTGTTTCCAGTTTCTGGCTATTATAAATAAGGCTGCTTTGGACATAGTGGAGCATGCGTCCTTATTACATGTTGGATCATCTTCTGGCTATGTGCCCAGGAGTGGTATGGCTGGGTCCTCTGGTAATACCATATTCAATTTCTGTAGGAACTGCCAAACTGATTTCCAGAATGGTTGTACCAGCTTGCAATCCCACCAGCAATGAAGGAGTGTTCCTCCTTCTCCACAACCTCTCCAGCATCTGCTGTCACCTGAATTTTTTATCCTAGCCATTCTCACTGGTGTGAGGTGGAATCTCAGGGTTGTTTTGATTTGCATTTCCCTGATGACTATTGATGTTGAACATTTCTTTAGGTGCTTCTCAGCCATTGAGTATTCCTCAGTTGAGAATTCTTTGTTCAGCTCTACCCCATTTTTAATAGGGTTATTTGGTTCTCTGGAGACTAACTTCTTGAGTTCTTTGTATATATTGAATATTAGCCCTCTATCAGATACAGGATTTGTAAACACCTTTTCCCAATCTGTGGGTTGCCTTTTTATCTTTTGCCTTGCAGAAGCTTTGGAATTTTATGAGGTCCCATTTGTTGATTCTTGATCTTAGAGCATAAGGTATTGGTGTTCTGTTCAGGAAATTTTCCCCTGTGCCCATGTACTCATCTCTTCCCGACTTTCTTTTCAAGGCTGTTCACTCTCTCCTTAACTATTCAATATTGTACTTGAAGTCCTAGCCACAGCAATTAGACAAGAAAAGGAGATCAAAGAGATACAAATTGGAATGGAAGAAGTCAAATTATCACTATTTGCTGATGATATGATAATATACTTAAGTGGCCCACAAAAAATTCCACCAGAGCGCTCCTAAACCCGATAAACAACTTCAGCAAAGTAGCTGGATATAAAATTAACTCAAGCAAATCAGTGGCCTTCCTCTACACAAAAGATAAACAGGCTGAGAAAGAAATTAGGGAAACAACACCCTTCAC
>JADRCD010224494.1:0-36501 GCA_019843815.1 Montemys delectorum | reverse complement strand
GAGAAGGTATCATATGAGAAGGTATCATATGAGAAGGTATCATATGAGAAGGTATCATATGAGAAGGTATCATATGAGAAGGTATCATATGAGAAGGTATCATATGAGAAGGTATCATATGAGAAGGTATCATATGAGAAGGTATCATATGAGAAGGTATCATATGAGAAGGTATCATATGAGAAGGAATCATATGAGAAGGAATCATATCATGTGCTTTAGTAATGCTGTCTTAATTCCACCTTTCTTTTTCTATTTAACCTTTTTATTAGATATTTTCTTTATTTACATTTCAAATGCTATCCCCTACCTGGTTTCCCCTCTAGAAGCCTCCTATCTCATCCTCCCTCTCCCTGATTCTATGAGGGTGCTTACCCACCCACTCCCACCTCCCCTACACTGGGGAATTGAACCTTCACAGGACCATTGGCCTCTCCTCCCATTGATGCCAGACAAGGCCATCCTTTGCTACATATGTGGCTGGAGCCATGGGTTCCTCCATGTGTACTCTTTGGGTTGGTGGTTTAGTCCCTGGGAGTTCTGGGGGCTTCTGGTTGGTTGATATTGTTGTTCTTCCTTTGGGGTTGCAAACCCCTTCAACTCCTTCAGTCTTTTTTCTAACTCCTCCATTTGGGACCTCTTGATCAGTTCAATAGTTGGCTGTGAGCATCTGGCTCTATATTTGTCAGGCTCTTGCAGATCCTCTCAGGAGACAGTTGTATCAGGCTTCTATCAGCATGCACTTACTGGCATCCACAATAGTGTCTTGGTTTGGTAATTGTATATGGGAAGAAACCCCAGGTGGGGGAGTTCTGGATGGCCTTTCCTTCAGTTTCTGATCCACACTTTGTCTCCATATTTCCTCCCTTGCATATTGTTCCCCCTTCTTTGAAGGACTGTAGTACCCATACTTTGTTCTTCCTTTTTCTTGATCTTCATATGGGCTATGAGTTGTAGCGTGGGTCTTCCAAGTTTTGGGGCTAATATCCTCTTATCAGTGAGTGCATACCATGTGTGTTCTTTTGTGACTGGGTTGATTACTTTATTCAGGATGATATTTTCTAATTCCATTTGCCTAAGAATTTCATGAATTAGTTTTTTTTAAAGAAACTTTTTAACATGTAAAATAAAGATATCAATTTAAAATCTTGGTACATTTTATAAATTAGTTATTTTTAATAGCTGATTACTTTCATCTTTGATTGACCACCGTCAACTCTCTAAAAACTTCATCAACGGTATGCATGTGTTTAGTGTCTTTTGGTTAAATAGAAGAAACAGTAGAGATGTTTCTATTTCTCTTGCTCAGGACATGCTGTTTTAGATCCTCTGGGAGTAGCTTAAATGAAATTGACCAAGTGAAAATGACATGAATAAATGCTTTTTATTTTCCTCAAAAGTTAACACAAAAGCATTGGAGGAATGAGATGGATGAGGGAATGAGTGTGGGGCATCTGCCAGAAGGTTAGCAGAAGGCTGGCTTTTCTGAGAGAACTGATGAGTCATATAGGGAACTTTTGACACTAGACTATTATTTTCCTTAATCGTTAACTTGACAAACACAGCTTGAAATAATGTTTAATGAAGACCATAAAAATTACTGTGTGAAATGAAGTAGAATCAAGATTTACCATGTTTTGTATTTACTGATTTTTCTTCTGATATTTGTTAGAAATACATGGTCCAGATATCACTTTTGAGTTTTAAGAAAAGAAATTATGGATAGAATGAGAACTAGATGAAATAGATCTCTCTGTCTCTCTGTCTCTTGTCTCTCTGTCTCTGTCTCTCTCTCTTGCATGCACTTGTGCACGTGCATGCATGTGTGTGTGTGTGTGTGTGTGCATGGATACTAGGGAATATGATTTCAATAATAAAATTTGAAGATTGGAGAGAGGGCCTGGGGAGAAAAAGACTACTGTTTTTTTCTGTTACAATAAAAAGATATTGAAAATCTAAGTAGATTGAACATGCATCATGGGAAAAAATGTTAACATGGATGCACAAGCTTGGCATCATTCATATAATTAATAAATTACTATTCTCTTTTAAAAGAAAAATATGTTTGCTTTGCAAAGTTGTTTGAGAAAATTCCACCAAACTACAACAACAAAAGAAACCAAAGTTGAGGTTGGATTTTCTTTTCTTGTTTATATATAACTCCTCACTCCCAAGCAGTTCCTAACAGTTTCTATCTGAAACATTAGCCTGGCCCAGTAGGTGTCAGATTAGATATACATTACTCCATTATCTTGCTATACTGCTCTGCATCTAAGGATCTATGGACTTGGAAACTGAAAGAGAAAGGGAATAAATAAAGGATATCTCTTTTCGGTTTTAGAGTAGTGCTTTTAACATTAAGAAAAATCAATAACTAGATTGAGTGCGTTTGGTAGGGTGCATTATTGTTTCCCATAATGTACCTAATGCATATCATTACCAGCGTAATCACATTACCATCCGCCCTGGCTGTACTGCTTGCTTGGCTTGATGCACAGCCAGGGCTATTTGTAAAGTAAAGTTTTATTTCTCCTCTTTTGCAAAATTGCTGCAAATTATATTCCTCTCATTTTCTTTATTAGTTGTTTGAACTAGCTAGAACCTCTGAATTCAGAGTAAGTGGTTTGGTTTATTATGGTGGTTATTATTTTCTCCCCTTTAGCATTCTTCCCTTTTCTGTTCAAATGAATTCCACCTTTAAGAAGCAGGAGGTATCATTGTGGTCCTTTGGGTTGTCTGAGTTGGACATAGTGATTTTTTATATTTGTACAGTGGGTTTATTGTTTCTTAGTTATTGTTTCAAGTCACCAGCAGCAGAATAACTGTGGAATATATATCAAACAGTGTGGCACTGCAGCACTACTATGCTCTTTCCAATCTTCAACATTTACTATTGAAATCATATTCCATAGTATCCATGTATACACACACACACACACACACACACACACACACACACACACACACAATGAAGAATATCCAGAGGCTAGAATGCTGAACCTGCTTTCAATCTCTGATTGTAGAGCGACATAGAAATGTGCCTCTACTAACATTTATTAGCACACATCATTGCAGAGGAACTGAGTTACATATGAGCTTCATAATAAGCTACTAAAGTATCAGAGCTTTGGTTTCCTTGAAGATTGGAGTCATAATAAAATGAGTATCACAAACCTTTGGTGATTATTAAGATATATATATATATGTGTGTGTGTGTGTATACATGATACATATATTATATAATACATATTTATATATATATATGTATATATATATATTAGCCAAGAGTCCTAAATTGATGCTTTTTCACTCTCCATGCATCAAGAGCAGTGGCCACATGGCCTGTGGTATAGTCTATAATCCCAGGGACTTCGGAGTCTGAGTCAGGTGGTTTCTAAATTCATGAAGAGCCTGCCAGAGCTACAAAGTGAGTTTTAAGGTCAGCCTTGGGTACTCAGCATGACCCTATCTCAGTATTTAAATAAACAAACAAACAAATAAATAAATAAATAAATAAATAAATAAATCACACCCAAAGAAGTAACTCAGTGGTAGTTCCTCTGCCAAGGGTATTCAAGGCTCTATACCAGACAGTAAGTGGCAATTCCAAGCCACAGCAAACAGCAGCAAAAGAGAGGAAGAAGGAAAGCTTCTTAGAGAGCCAGAATGAGCGCTGACAAATGCATTTCCTCAAAAACATCTGTGGGATCAACACATTAACGTTGCTGGTGATGTATGTTTATAAGATGAAGAGTTTGGATGGGCACAGTGTGGACAGGAAGCAATTAGGGCCTCTCAAGTGCTGGGCAATGCTGTGCAGCCTCATTCTCAATCTGATAGGACAGCAGGGAGCTTGGCTTGGAGACGTCTGAGAAGGAGATGACAATTTTTTGGTAAAGTGATTGTTCTCCAGAAGCGCTGGTATTCCCCCGAGCCTCCCACTCTTCTTTTCTAATTTCTCTTGCGTACTAAACACATTTGCTTTCCACTCAGAAAGAAAAAAAAAAATCCATGTATCCCTTTATTCTCTTACTTTTTAGCTCTAACGAAGAGCATGAGTCATAAACCATGTAAGATCCTTATCTGACAGCAACGTGAACTGTGGCAAGCTGCTCTATGCTCACTTATTCAGTCACAACCCCTTGTCTGTTCTGTTTGCTAAAACAGACTACACCAGGGAGCTGCTCAGTTGTTTCCATATTCAATCCCCACTCTACACTACGGAAAAGAAACCAGAGTACTTGGGAACAAAAAGCTTCTTTGAATACAGAATTCAAGTGCATGGCTCAATTTGGAACTAGCAGAGTGGATGCAGCAGGACATAGGAGAAAATGGATGTTCTAATTTTCCTCCTATCCCAGATGGAGGCATTTAAAAGAATCATGCTTTTAGGATCCCTGGAATGAACCAGTGGAGCTTGTAATATGAAGGCCACATATTACTGTATGATATGCAGAATATGCTTTTGCAGTGATCTTTACCTTTTAATCTATGTCTTGATATAGATGTTTATTCTATAAATTTCACGGTGTTTAGGCAATGTAGTTCTTTTACCTCGTACCACACACATATGTATAGATGATGGCTGGCTGGGAGATAGTGTTGGTGATTTTTCACTAACAATCCAGAAAGTACACATTCACAGCTGCAAGAAACCAAGGGTATTTGAAATTTCTCAGAAAAACACATTCAGTTCAAGAAACACGTCAATGCAAGGAATAGAGGGCTCTGTACTTATTCGTGCATGTTGTCTTTTAGTTGGTTTATTGGGTTCCTCAGGAATGTATTTCAACAGATGTCATAACAGGTTGATAATGAGTGAGCTTTTAACCCTAATCAAAAGCGAATGTAAAAACTCGGATCTAATAAACACTATCCTTTTGTCAGTGAGCAATTTCAATTGTCTAATCAAGATTGAAATTCAACAGGGGCTTCTTAGTATTTGAGTATAGCTAAAACCTCAAAATTTGAACATAACATCAAAGATCAGAAGTTCTTCTGGTCAAAAGCAAACATCAGAATCCAGAAACTCAAAAATTGAACCAAATTCCTTATGAAAATTGTGTATGGATGTGTGGGTGGCTCAGAAAAAAATAGTCTAATTGTCTAGTGCATGTCAGTTAGTGACATTGTCTCTGGAGTGACATAGCTGCTGGAGAAAGCCCTTATCTGAGAGTCCATAAAGCAGGGTTCTTGAGCATGTGTATTGTTCTGTAGGTGAGAATTCCATCCTTTTGGCACCACACCCGTATTGGTTTTACCATTGATTCCACCTTACTTGCTCTGGAGTGGGCTCTTCTGCTATCAGCCTCACTCTTCTCATTACGGAGAGAAGCTTTTCAGTGTTTTCTTTGTTTGTTTGTTTGTTTGTTTGTTTTTTGATTTCTTTTGTTGTGATGGTGGTTTGTTTGTTTTAATCTCACATTACAGATTTCTCTTTGTAGGAAATCTAAAACATAGCTAATATGTTAGAATAAAGAAATCCTTGTGAATTTTTGGAGAGATTATATAATATTTAACAGAACCACTATGGGTCACATTGGTTCTTACTGCTGAACACATGTGTAAGATTAATAATGAGGTCCTAGTATAACAATTATTTGTATCTAGAATTCATGTGTTTTAATAAAGCTGCTATATTTAAAAGTATTTTTGCTAAGATTTATTTTAAAGTTTATATGGTATCAACCCTTTACATGAAATATCAGGGGGAATACTCAAGTAATGCTAAATATAATTAAGACAGTAAAATCAAGTAGAAAAATAAATATTCTCTGATGGTGAGGACAAGGACAGATACCTTTTGACTTATTGCAAAGTAAGCAGTATACTAGAATTATCATTTGTCCAACAGTTATTGTTAATTCAAAGCACAAAGCTCTCTTGTAGAACTAAACAAATAGGTCCTTTGAAATAGAGAGGCATCACAGGATGATTTATTAAATCTATTAGCAGTATTCACATGACAGCTCTTTTGTTAAAAATAAATAGAAAGGAAAGTAGAGAAAAAAAACTATTATAAAAAGTTAAGCCTATGACGATATTGTGCTTAAGGCGAGAAGACTCATCGGGGAAAAAATCGACAACTGATTAAAGATGAGCTTTCCCATTAATCACACAATGCATTAGATAATAAACTGCGGTTATAAACTTGATATGCACCATTGAACACGGAAAAGAAGATCACAGAGACAAACAGAGCAACAGTGTGTGACAACACATCAGCTTGTGGATTTACTCATTTTATAAATATGACTGCACTGTATGTAATGTCTCACTGAACCCTGCTTCAAATAAGGCTGTTCTTTAAGTCACATCAATTAATGATGCTGAGGAAAATCCATACATTTGAATAGAAGAAAGAGTGAGGTAGAAATGAATATTTTTTTCACTCAGAGTGTCATGCCAATATTTTATTCCATTTTCTAAGTGCTCTCTGAAGACGTTAAATTTAAAAAAAGTTTTTGAAAAAAAGGAAAAAGAAATAAAGAAACCCGAAACCAATGATATATTGCACTGACAGGTAATTATGTGAACTAATTTCAAAGACCAGTTTAAACTATGATCACAGATATTTAACTGTCAGTGCTCTATGCATGTAGAATTCCTATTGCAAAACCTAGCCAAGAGTGCAAACGGGAATCAACGATTCCTAGACTAGGTGGGCCAGGCTATGCTGCCTCCATCAAGGAATTTCCAATTTCTTTTGATTTAACTTATAAAGAGTGTTAAAATTATTTTTGACCTGCTATTGTGTTTGCATTTGCAGCAGCAAAATCAGTACATCCTGAGGGTCAATCATCATGGTGTTCTGACCACATTTGGGGCTTTTCTTCTTAACTGCTAGACCCATTAATTTGTTAATTTCCTAGCTGATAAATTCATAACCTTAGGAAGGACTTTGGGTGCTTTGCTTGACCAAATAGCATATGTTGATCAAACCACAGCAAAAATTCACTGTGAATTTATTTTGTGCTCTCCAAAATGGGATCTCCAAAATGGTGTTCTAGAAATGTGGTTAGGATGGCTTGAAATGGACTCTAAGGAAAAATATAAAACAGAAATTAAGGCATAGTTTTTAATGTTTTTTTTTAAACTAAGATGTAATAATATCATTTTCCTCCTTTCCTTTCCCTAAACCGTCCCATGTACTCCCATCTACTCTCTCTCTCAAATTCAGGTCATATTTTAATTGTTCTTAAATGTATATTATATGGCATAACTGCATAAATGTATAAATATGTCTTAGATTTCTTTTTTAAAAAAGCTAAAATAATGCACTTGAATTAATGTTTTAAGTGAATCTATCAAATTTGATTGTTTCTCTTTTGTTAATTGTTATTACAAAGGTACATATCCACATAGTCTCTAAGCTTATGGTAATTTATCCTATCACTGAAAAATTTCTAAATGAAGATATAAATATAAATATATTATGCAAATATTTCTGGCTAAGCCTGTCTCATCCAACATTGCAAAATCAAAACAGCACAATACAGCAAAACACAACAGTACAATAAAAAAAAACCCTCATTCCTTTTCCTTCCTAAGGTTATGAATTTATAGACTATAAGATTAACAAATTAATGTGTCCAGCAGTTAAGGAGAAAATTCCCAAATGTGGTCATAAATGAGAACACCATGATGACTGACCCTCAGGATGTACTGATTTTGCTGCTGCAATACACTCATTAGGCTGATAATAATAAATGTTACCTAATGGTGCTTATACATTCCAAAATTAGTCACTTGTACTTTCGTTTATATTAGCAAAAGCAGTCTTTCACTTGCTCTTGAAAACACCATGTGAGTTGAATACAGTATATTTTCTTTAACAACATGTTGTTGTTTTGTTGTTATTATCTTGAATTTTTTTTGTTTTGAATATGTGTATACACTAACAAATATTTTAGTTATTATATACTGTGTGGAAGCTGTCTGTAAGCCTTTAAGGACTAGTGGCAGTCTTGAATAAAAAACTAAGACCTGAAGGTTAGCACAAATCATCTGGTGTTTGTGTGTTTGGGTGCTTGCTAGGGACTGAGCCTCTTCAGTAGGTTGTTAGTACGTTTTATGTCCTAAGTAAGCATCTACTACTTCGTTATGTGCCCACAAGGGTTAAATTCGCATTTAAAAAGTTCATGATGCTGGGCAGTGGTGGCACACACCTTTAATCCCAGCACTTGGAGGGCAGGGGCAGGCAGATTTCTGAGTTTGAGGCCAGCCTGGTCTACAGAGTGAGTTCCAGGACAGCCAGAGGTAGATAGAAAAACCTTGTCTCGAAAAAAAAAATTTCATGGAAAACTAAGTGTGAAACAAATTCAGATTTAGTTTTTACCTATACATCTTATTGTACCTAAATGCCGATCAAATATTTACAGTCAAAATTATCATATTTTAAAATTATAAAAACTATAACCAAAATTTTGAAGCAGTATGAAAATGAATAAAGGAAGTAGCTTATTAATGCTCTTGCATATATTACACAATGAAATGTCATTAATTTATTTAGGTTAAAATGTATTATAATTTAACCTTTGTCTAGAAGGGTACCTCAGTTATTACAACACTGAACTGTTATTATATAGAACCAGGGTTCTGTTCATAGAACCCATGTAAGATACACTAAAATCAGTTAAGGTAAATGTGACACAGTTTTCTGATCCCCAAAGGCATCTGTTCTCATGTAGTACACAGAAAGACATATACTACACAGGGACTGAAGGATATATATCTATATCTACATATAGATACAGATGTAGATAGGTAGTAGATCCATAAGCAAATCTACAAAGCTAGTTTTAGCTTTCTTTTATTACTGTTAATAAAGCTATTTAAAGCTATCTAATGAACTTAAAATTATATAAATACCTCATATTGTATCTCTGTTAAACAGTGTTATTTAATGGTACAGAGACAAGAGATAGGATTTGGTTTTACAAACTATAAGAACAACAAACAAACAAAAAACATGGAATAGTTGCAAAGAACAGATGTGGGTAACAACTGACACACATTTGAAGCAGGACAGCAAAATATCTAATACTCACTGGCCTGCTGTCCCTCAGTTGAAGAGCACATGATGCCTGCATTGAAATTCGGCTCAGAAGCAAGAGCATTACATGCCAGCCTTTGCAGTAAATCACAATCATAGGGTCTTTTTATAATAAGTTTAAATTATTGCTTTCAGTTTTCACAGCTGTAGAAAGTACTACATACCTATGAAGAGGGTTTTACAATATCCTTTATAAGAGAGTTATAGATTTATAGCACAAAATAATTCTACATCCAATTTTATTTCCTAGGGTGAAGATCTAATGAAACACTCACTTAGGGGGACTCTGATTCATAAAATTTACTTTGTATCAAAATATTAAACTAAATTTAAATCACTGGATATTTCAGAACAAACTGTTACATTATGTTTGTCATGGAATTATTACCGTGATGTTCAATGAAAATAGCTTTTTTCCCTACAGCAGGAAAACAGAATAAAGGTCACCATAGGGAAAAAAAACAGTATTTCTAACAAGCAAGTCAAGGAAAATAATAATCACTGGTATCTTAAAGAATTCTGAGATAATGACTAACTTTTCCTTGCACTCCTCTCAGGCAAATATAGTTATATATTTGGCCATATTTGGGATATTTTAATAAGCACCGTCCAACAACCCCCATGTAGGCTACTTTTGATCCTTCAAAAAAAATCACTTTGGTCTATTTTCAATGGCCAGATTGGGGTTTTCAGTCGCACAAAGCAGAGCCTAATAAATGATGCTTGTTGACTGGAAAGTATTGTTCATACATTTCCAAACTGCCAAACATAAAACCAGAAAGGGTTGTATTCAGTAGAAAATCTAGTGGAACATTTTTGTGACACCATTAGTAAGATAAAGAGACTAGATGAAAAGAGAGACATGGATTCTGCATCCTGGAGAGCCTGTACTTATTAGTACTTTGAGCAGAACCAGTAAGGGCTGTCTCATCAGGAGACTGATGAAGCCTCATTAGGAAGAGGCTTCAAGTGTTTTGAGAGTAATCCCTCACAGAAAGTCCCATCAGAGTCTAAAGTGGATACTAGACAAATGTGCCTACCTGCTATCAGTGCCTTTGATTGAAGAGAGTTGTATGTGTTTCCTCTTTCAGAGAAAGATGTGCATACAAGTGTAAAAATCACTCTGCAGATTTCTACGACCCAGACTTAGGGATGCAAAGTCAAGAACCCAAAGCAGACGGACGCCTGGGATTAAGAGGACTGTAGAGTGCCATCACTTCTTTAGATATTTCCATTATTCTGATTCTCACGGTAGCTGTCCTGTCAGTTTGGCATTAAATCTATTTTCATATCATTTGAGGATAAGAAAACTAATGGCAATTGTACTTTAACAACATTAGGCAGCCACATAGAAGCTCTCTTCTTTATTACCACTTTTTGATGTCTAGAAACAGAATAACTGGCAGGGGTAAGAGATTAATGCTGGAGACTTTTAAAATAAAATTTCTGCCTGTAGATAAATGTTGAGCACTTATCATATCCCCATATATCCTAAAAAGTTTATGTCTCTTTGGGTTTCTGGCACAACTGAGAAAAAGATACATTGGTTTTAAAGTCTACCACCATGAGGGATGAGGGTAGCTGCTGAGGAAATCCACAGATACACCTCAATGTTGTTGCCTGCATGATTAATTCAAGAACATGGTACTTAAAGTTTGAACTAACTTCATAAAATTTGTCATTTCTGAATATTCCAATGGTGGACCTCCTTCCAGTACATGGCTAGCCAGCAAGCTAACAAGAAATTTAAAATCTAAATAACCTTAGTTATTACAGTGAGAAACAGTGCAAAATATAGGAAATCATATGAATATCTGCAGGGTATTTGTTTGCCCATCATAGCATTAATCAATGATTTCATTTATTGATGTCTACATTATTTTTCTTTCTGTCTGTGATAGGCACTTTAAGGACATTTAGATAGACACATTTATGGATAAGCCAATTTCTGACAATTTTAGAGTTGGATATTAATACTTAGATAATAACCCTTAAGTGTTATTAAATAAATTAAAATTTGGCAATGTTATTGTTTTATTTGAAGAACCATCAATATAAGAGTTCAGAAAAAAATATCTGCTTCAAACAGTATTTAGAGAGACAAATTTCTAGGAAACTTTGCTATGTTAAAATAGACATGGAATAGCTACTTTTTCTAAGGAATTCTGGTCCAGGAGTGTCGTGTGCAAATCAGTAAAAGCAGTTGTGTATGAAAAGCAATATGTAGATGCTAGAGAATCATAGACAATCCGGAAAATTGTGGTGATTCATTCTATGTAAAAATTTCAGCAAAGTTTCTAGTGGTAATTCCATCTATTCTACATGGATGATTGAGGCAGGAGGATTACAATTTCAAGGGCTGCATGTTCTACTGATTGAGTTAATTAGTTTTGAAGCCTGAAGAGGATTGTCAGGGAAATCGGGCAGGAAAGAGCATAGTGAGAAATGCTTTGAAGTAAGATGTTCCATGGAAAGGCAATGACAGAAGTGTAAGATTCTATGTGAGTCATGCTGGCAAACTTTTAAGACTCTTTAAGTCTGAAAGAGTTTGCATTTCTCGGTTCTGAATTAAGGAAGTAATGGAATATTTAAGCCAGGGGTTTATTAAGAATTTGTGTTTTAGGATTGGACAATTTTGAGAGAAGTACAAATTTGCTTCCACAGAGGAAGGCATTATTATAGGCTGAGAGAGAAGGACATAATAGTAAACCCAGGGAAAATAAAATGTTCAGGAAGAAAGGCAATGCTAAACGAAGGATAACTAGTTAGGATGGATTAAAGGAGAGAGCTTCAGAATGCAATGAGACTCCTTTACTATAGGTAATGTATGGTATCCATAGATCCATTCCAGCTAAGGGAAAGATTTAAGGTTTGAAAATTTAACCAGGGGCTGGAGAGATGGCTCAGTGGTTAAGAGCACTGACTGCTCTCCCAGAGGTCCTGAGTTCAATTCCCAGCAACCACATGGTGGCTCACAACCATCTGTAATGGGATCGGACGCCCTCTTCTGGTGTGTCTGAAGACAGCTAGCTATAGTGTACTCACAAACAGTAAATAAATAAATAAATATTAAAAAAAAATTTAACCAGGACTTCACTCTTTGATCTTAGAGCATTTGGAAGAAATTATATAAACTCCTTGATACTAACTAGTACCCTCGAAACAAATGATTTTTAATAATTTTTTGAATTCTTGAAAAATATGAAAATATTTGACAAAGCACATTGTCTAAAAAATCCTCTTCATGGACCTGTATACATCCTGAATTTGAATAGGTGCTATGAGAAGAAATTTAGTTTATGCCTGAGCTATTTAGTTTATGCCATGAAGTTGTCATGGTCTGTCTGAGAGACATAACAAGCAGAGAGAAAAGTTGAGGATTTGGAAGCTAACAGAAATCCAAAGTTAAGAAGTTGCAGATAATCTAATATTTTCAAAGGTGTTTCTGGCCATCAAGATGGCCAGGGTAAAAAATTAAGCCTGATGACTTGATAGGTTCCCCAGAGCCATATGTTGAAAGGGAGAACTGGCTCTCCTAAGCTTTCCTCTGTTGTCCTTATTTCTGCTTTCCTCTGAGTGCTTATGTCTGCTATAACACATTTATACTCACATGTTTGTACACACACCTATATAAATACAAATAATAAATGTAAGAACACTTCCTTTAATGGAAGTTTCAGAATTGTCATGGTAATTAAAATGACTGGAGTGAATTTCACTCCCTCATGTATCAATTGAGAGAAAAGCAAATTGAGTTATCTCATATCCCATGCTGAAGAGATACGAAGGAAAAACAAACAAAAAACAAGCAAACAAAAACAACAAAAATCAAGCCCCCCAAATTAAAAATCCTCTAAAATGCAACCAAAAATGTGGTTTAAATATGAAAATAAGCATAGAGTCTTCCTTTTATATCACATGACAGAAATTTCCCTAAAGAAACCATCAGCAGTCTGGGAAATTTTAATACTGACGAGTAACTTAACTACTGAAAATTGCTTGAGAATAACTGCTGGATATATATTACAACAGTGGAGAACAGTTTTTATATAGTAGTGAGAAGAACATAGCTTGTAGTGAGTTGTATGCAAAACACATATTGGGGGGAGGGAGTCCATGCTTTATAAAGACTGGCATAAGAGAATTCGGTGATGAAGTGTCTACACCTTGCGGCATCTTTTATTGATTGAGGAAATTAGAGAAAAGCCACTATATTTAGGAAGAGGTCAGGTCAGAGATATTGCAAGACAAAGACAACATTACTTGTAATCATCTTTATTAAAGGGAGTATCATATATACATTATCAGAGAGTATCATATATACATTACCTTATAAATATTGTTGCTCATGTGTGCTATGTATACATATAGCTATTTGTTTATACACATATAGTTATAAACTAGGATTGTATGAAGTGTTTTAGTAGTTGATGTATTATTCTATCTCAACTTATACATATTAACTAAATTAAGAATTTCACCAAACCAGCCTTCCTCAAAAGGTCCGTTTCCCAGATCATAGGCTATAACTGTAACCTATATCAAAAAATAAATATTCATAAAAGCCAAAAAAAAAAAAAAAAAACAGGAGAAGGTACAAATTTCTTTCTATCCAGGTAAGAGAAAAGAATAGGAAGAATTGTAAAAAATTGTTGTTCATAAGCCACTAACCAAAGAGCATATACCAGCTGGTTGGAGGCCCCCCAGCACATATGTAGCAGAGAATTGCTTTGTCTGGTCTCAGTGGGAGAGGATGCACCCAATTCTGTAGATACTCCATACCCTGTGGAGGTAGGATGCCTGAGAGGCTGCGTCTTCAGTGGCAAAGAGGAGAGGGGATGGGGAAGAACTCTGTGAGGGGGACAAGGAGGGAGGTAACACTCAGGATGTAAATAAATGAAATAATTAATAATAATAATAGGTTTCCAGCATTTAGTATTAAATCAATTTTTCTTTTTATATTCTCAGTAAGTTTTAATTATTATGTTCTAAAAACTTTTATTTTAATTGTTTCAACCATGTTTTGAGGTTTTAATATACAGGCACATTTTCCTCCTGTCCTTTCCTCTATCCAAAGCTTCTCTTATATTGCTCTCTTTCAATCCACAGCCCTAAGGAATGCTGAGAGGGAGAGAAACAGTCTCCTTCAGGAAAAATCACATGTCCAAATGCTAAGTCCTGAAAATATACATACATACATATGGATTAAACAGGTTATATTTAGAAATATATGGGTATATGTATACACACATACATGTAACAACAATTACTTTTAAGTACCTTGATTTTCTTGGTCGTTACATTTTTTCTTGTTTGGTTGGGTTTTTTTGTTGTTGTTGTTTTTGGTTTGTTTAGTTTTTTAATTTACAATATATCTAGAAAATGTAAAAATAGTTAGATTTTCACACAACTATTGCTGAATAAAACTTAAAAATATACCGCTATCATCTTTCTGATAAAAATGAAGAAAATGACACAAATAATCATTATTTAAAAGTACCCCAAACCAATTATTTCATCATAAGTACTGAGACACAGACTACAAGGAATTAGCTTTCATAGATATTAGTATATTTCAGAGTAATGTTAATACTACTAATAATAACAATAACCACTATTTAAATAATATATTTAAATGTTCATTTGATAATATATTTATATTATTAATTGCTGTAATAGAACACTATAACCAAGAAATAATTGGGGATAAAAGGGTTTGGGTCCCTACTGTTATGTTAATTTCCTTGGATGATGAACTGTTAATGTAGAAATGTAAGGAATCTAAACTCTTTTATCCATAATGTTCTTTTGGGCCATGGTGTTCTAGTACAGCAACAGAAACAATAATGTTTTTTAATTACCCTCCACAACATGAGAGTTAGGGCTTGAAACTGAAAATATCACAGATTTGAACAGAAAAAAAAAAACAAAACAAAACAAACAAACAAACAAAAAAACTGGTTTACCATCAAAGGAAGTTAAGGCATCAATGAAGAAACTGAATCACATGTCATGGAGGACTGTTTCTTTTCTTTTCCTTTCTTTCTCTCTTTCTCTCTTTCTCTCTCTCTCTCTCTCTCTCTCTCTCTCTCTCTCTTTCTTTCTCTTTCTTTCTTTCTTTCTTTCTTTCTTTCTTTTTTTTTTATTGGATATTTTCTTTATTTACATTTCAAATGTTATCCCTTTTCCTGGTTTCCTTCCCTCCTGGAAATACCCTTATCACATCCTCCCTCACCCTGCTTCTAGGAGGGTATTCCTGCACCCACCCCAGACTCCCAACTCCCCACCCTCGATTCCCCTACACTCGGGCATCTATTGAGCCTTCATAGGACCAAGGACCACTCTTTGCATTGGTGCATGACAAGGCCATCCTCTGCTACACACGCAGCTAGAGCCATGTGTACTCCTTTGTTGATGGCTTAGTCCCTGCGATTTCTGGGGGTGGGGGTGGTCTGGCTGGTTGATAATGTTGTTCGTCCTTTGGGGTTGCAAACCCCTTGAACTCCTTCAATTCCTTTGCTAAATTCGCTATTAGAGACCCAAGACCAATAGTTGGCTGCTAACACTGGAAGAGTGTTTCATAGAAAATTTGTTTCTTAGAGGTTGGCTTATTCATCCTGATTTTTTTTACATCATTCATGATCAATTGTCTAGGAGTGAATCATCACCAGTGGTCTGAGACCAATCATTAAGGAAGAAAATGCTTAACAGACTTGCCTATATGCCAATATTATAAATAATGTTATTTAAATAATTATCATTACTAAAATAATATTGGAGTAGCAAGTATTTCATCATAGCACTAAGACACAAGACTGTAAAGAAGTAGCTTTCAGGGGGAGTAATGTGAACAAACTTCTTCCAGAAACAACAAGAGGGGAACAATGACTTTCAAGTAATAACTTCTCCAGCAGTGAAATAATTTGTTTTGTTTGTATATTGACACACATGAGATTTTTGTTTTACATTATGTTGTTGTATGTTTTTACATAATATTCTTTTGCTATGAACATTTTATCAGGTTTAAATTAAAATTGTGAGTAATTAACAATGTATCATCTTTACATTTTAAAAACAGAAGTATTCTAAGAGCTTTTCTATGAGAAAAACAAATATTCTAATTAGATGATCGTTGTTTTATTATATTATAATCATGAACAGCAATGGCCATCTCCTCCTATGGTGCTTCTAAAACAGAAAGCTTACCTTCTGGATTTATGTTCAATGTCAGTTACAATAAGTCAAACAGATAAAAGACTCACCCATTATGAAATTCCTCAGTAAATGGATGGAGCTGGAAATAGCATTCTGAGTGAGTTAAACCAGATCCAGGAAGACAGATTTGAAAAGTTTTCTCTCATTTATGGATGCTAGCTTTGGACTGTCAGATATGCATGTTTCATTTGGAGTAACCACAGTGTTCAAGAAATTAGTAAGGGACAGCAGAGGTATATTTCAAGAGACAAGAAATAGAATGCAGTAGTATATTTAAAGAGTATAATGGATGGTTGTGAGCCTCTACTTCTGTATTAGTTGGGCACTGATAGAGCCTCTCAGGAGACTGCTATATCAGGCTTCTGTCTGCTAGCACTTGCTGGCATTCACAATAGTGTCTGGGTTTGGTGAATTCCCAGGTGGGGCCTCACACCAGTCAGCATGGCTAAGATCAAAAACTCAGGTGACAGTAAATGCTGACAAGGATGTGGAGAAAGAGAAACACTCCTTCATTGCTGGTGGGACTACAAGCTGGTACAATGATTCTGGAAATCAGTTTGGCAGTTCCTCATAGTACTACCTGAGGACCCAGCTATACCACTCCTACACATGTACCCAGAAGATGCCCCAACATGTAATAAGGACACATGCTCCACTATGTTCATAGCAGCCTTATTTATAATAGCCAGAAGCTGGAAACATCCCAGATGTCTCCCAACAGAGGAATGGATACAGAAAATGTGGTACATTTACACAATGGAGTACTATTCAACTATTAAAAACAATGAATTTATGAAATTCTTAGGGAAATAGATGGATTTGGAGAATATCATCCTGATGTGGTAACCAATCACAAAAGAACACTCATGGTATGCACTCACTAATAAGTGGATATTAGCCCAGAAGCTTGGAATGCCCAAAATACAATCCAAAAATCACAAGAAACCCAAGAAGAAGGAATAACAAAGTGTGCATGCTTCAATCATTCTGAGAAGGGGGAAAATACCCATAGAAGGAGTTGAAGAGACAAAATGTGGATCAGAGACAGAACGAAGGACAATCCAGAGACTGGTCCCAAATGAAGGAGCTAGAGAAAGGACCCAAGGAGATGAAGGGATTTGCAGCCCCATAGGAGGAACAACAATATGAACTAACCAGTATCTTCAGAGCTCCCAGGGACTAAACCACCAACTAAAGAATATACACGGAGGGACCCATGGCTCCAGCTGCATATGTAGCAGAGGATGGCTTAGTAGATCCTCAATGGGAGGAGAGGCCCTTGGTCCTGTGAAGGCTCTATGCCCCAGTGTAGGGGAATGTCAGGGCCAGGAAGCAGGAGAGGGTGGGTTGGTAAGCAGTGGAGTGGAGAGAGAATAGTTTTTTTGTGTGTTTTTGTTTTTATTTTTGTTTTTGTTTTTTTTTCTGGAGGGGAAACCGGGAAAGGAGATATCATTTGAAATGTAAATAAAGAAAATATCTAATAATAAAAAGAGTATAATGAATCCGGAAGGGTTAAATTGGGATCCAGGAGGAGAGGAGAAAATACAAGGATAAATAACACCAAACAGCTCTGGGACACTTATCTGTAAACCTATTGAAAATTATGGATATGTGAGTGTGTGTGTGTGTGTGTGTGTGTGTGTGTGTGTGTGTATGTGTGTGTGTCTGTGTGTGTGACTCTATGTGTGTGGGTATAAAGAAAGGAGGGGGGGAATACTCTATAATGAAGTGACACTACCCATAAGAGATATCGTAGTTTAATGTGTAAAACTATGGCCCAGTGCCAAGAATTGGTCCCTTCTTTTAGAATAATAAGGTCCCACAGATAAGCTCTCTATTTCCTGACATGAGGGGGAATTTCCATTTTACTGGATAGTTTTTTGACAACCAAAACAAGCTTGAATCATTTGGGTAAAGGACTCTCATTTGAAAAAAATAATGGCCCATAGGCAAGCCTGTTAGGCATTTTCTTCACTAATGATTGGTGTGTGAGAAGTCTCAGACCACTCATGATGATTTACTCTGAAACAATTAATCCTAAATGACATAAAAAGTCAGGCTGAATAAGCCAAGAAGACAAATCCAGTAAGAAACACTCCATGATGTTTGGTTCAGTTTCTGCCCTGCTGCCTTCACTTGCTTTGATGATGAACTGTTGATGCACACGTGGACGGAACCTGAACCCTTTTATCCCTAATGTTCTTTGGGTCATGGTATTCTAGTACAGCAACAGAAAACATAATGTTTTTTATTACCCTCCATAACATGACAGTTAGGACTTGCAAGTGAAAATAACACAGATGTGAACCTAAGAAACAGAAAAATGAAGGCTCTATGAACCCGGAAGCTTCATTGTTGCTGGCTAATTTTCAAAGTATTGGAATTTTGTGTAAATACTACAGAAGAATACTATTACTCAATGTTGAACATAGTGAGAGTGAGGTATAATACTGTTTTACTTGACATGACATGCTTATAGTCACATTAGTGGCAGACCATCACAGTAGTAAGCAATCACTTTCTGATTGGTTTCAAGACCTTTTTTCACAAAACTGTATTTGGCACTAAATGGGCCAAGACATATGACAAGACAGGTCATAGGCTTAAAGAGAAAACCTACAATTTTTCTGACAAATGGACATAGTATGAAACAAACTTCTAATGATTTATTGTCATGCCTTTAGATTAAAGAATCAGTTCTCATCAGAGAAGTTTCTATTTGCTGATCATTAAAGCAGGGAATCATAATGAGAGAATGTACAGAGAAAATATTGTGGAATTCTCAATCCTATGCACAACATTTATGTTGCCCCTCACTCCAAGTGCACGTATAATTTCAGAAGAGTGGGTAGAGAGAGTGTCAGAGCCAAAGAACGTAATTACAAGGGAAAAATATCTTTTCGGCAAAACAGTGCAGCTGCAAATATGAACTGTCAGGAGCTGTGACAACAGGCCGAAGACCTGAGCAAGCTGAAACCACACCAGATCCAAGCTTGAAAAGGTGAGCAATACATGAAGTTCTATCTCAGTTAAGGAGTGTGTGGTACTTACTAGGTACTGGAAGAATGGGAGATGGCTTTCTCTAAGACTTTAGCACTGGTAGCTTGAATTACCATGAACAGCATCAGTTGGACTTGATGGGTTTGTAAAACGGGCAACAGTAGAGTGGGGGTGTAGGGACAGTAAAAATGTTGAGGAGTAGAGAAGTGTTGCATGAGTGGCCATGATGTACTTGTAAAAAAAATCTCAAAGAATTTATAAAAATAATATTAAAAATTACATTGTGGTGACTTAGTGGCAAGTGAATCCAACGTAGACACCTTCAATAAATGAAATATACTGGCACCATGAGAGCTAGTTCTCAGAGATGAGACCTCCAGTCATCCAAAGTAGAAGAGCAACAAATTGTCCTGTCTGACTCTACTAACTACAAACCACAAACATTTTCAGAAGATGTTCCAAGAGGGTCAAGAGTGGCAGTTACACCCTTGGGGTAAGCCATAGATGTCTAATTGGTATTCAGGCCTTCTTAACAGGAAGGCATTCATGTCTAGTACTGTAAGCCTACCCAGTATCTGTGGGTAAAACACTTGCATCCACTGCTCAATTAAGAGAGTTCATATTTCTTGCTGGTGAACTGTGCTGCTTTTCCTCAGGAACAAGCTGACAGAATAAAAGGAGGCAAGGCAAAGTGAAAAGTTCATGACTGTTCGAGCTAAATAGGCTATGTTCTAGTTCAGGCTTTGTTATACACTAGCTGCATAATCAAGAGTATGTTAAGCGGTACATCACTATTACAGTTTGTATTAACCTATCATAACTATGTTTGTTCATTAATACTATTCTTGTGATTTTGATAAGCATAAATAGCTCATCAAAGGAGTTTGTCATAGCTTGTATACTTCTAGTTTTATATATATATATATATATGTGTGTGTGTACATATGTATATATACATATGTATGTGTATCTTCATCTTTACTAAGACAATAGTGATTACTAAAAAATTTGTTAAGATACCATTGCTTGATATATATATATACATATATATATAATGTAATAATTAATATGCATATAATGATAATGATAGTCAATTAAAAATAACATGGAATAAAAACTTCTGGGCTGTGGAGATGGCTTAGTAGGTAAAGTGTTTACAGTGAAGCGAGAAGACTAGAATTTGGACCCCTAGAATCCAAGTGTGGGAGTGACAGGTCTCCTGTAATTCTTGCCTTGGAAATCTGAGAAAGGGGATCTTGGGGACAACTGCCTAGCAAGACAAGTCATGGCCGTGACTGAGAAAACCTCAAAGATACATGTGGGGTAGCAATCTCCAAGAGTCATAGCACCCCCCTCCCCCACATAAACACACACACTCCCACGCGCGCATACAACATACACACTTGAAAAGGAAAAATAAGTAACTTTGTCTTGATACAGGGGTTCCGAAGGAAATAATAGGGACAAACCCTAGCTACTCACAACTACTATTTTTGGACTTTATTTTTACACACATGCATGTGCTTATGAGACTATGATAAAAATTCCTAGATATCTGTTATCTAGGAAATCACCTACAATAATCCTGAATGTACATATGGAAAAATAATAATAGAAACAAAATTCAGATTTATAAACATGGAAGGTGGCCTTTTTACTGCCATTTATGAGAGTAACAATACATTTTTATTATCACGTGGCATATGTTTCTTATGTGTATTGCAGCATAGCAGTTTTCTTTCTGTATAGCTCAGGGTAAAGCTTTTTCCCTCTCATTCTGTCCATTGTCTCAGGATGTCGGTAAGGATGTCCACGGGAGAAACTCTAAGCTATATTCCAGTTTTTAAGATGCTGTGATTTTCTGACAACTAAGGAACTCACGTCCCAGTTTGCATTTCTGACTCAGCACTTGTAGGCTCCCCAGTCAGAGACTGTGAATTTGATTTCCTGAACTCCAAATATTTTTTCTCATCATCTTTGTATACCATCTCCACTAATTCTTCTAATTTCTTCTCCAAATATATCTTCAAAGTCCTTCGTATTTCCTTCATTTTCCTCCGATGTGAGATACAAACATGGAATCTGGAGTAGAGAGAGAGAGGACAATCCGTAATTCAAGTTAAAAAGCAATATTTTTTAAAATAATTATGTAATTAATTTCTTTTACTTCTGGGTTACTCTGTGTTCCATCTCTCATTCCCATCCAGCTTGTATGTGTGTCATTTTTCTTTTCCTCCTTTCCATGAGGGAGAAGGGAATTTAGACAATCACAATCTCTTTTGCAAAGTAATACTTGGAGGGTGGGGAAACTCACAGTAGCACAGCACTTGCCAAAATGACAGCTTCTGCTATAAATATCAGATAGAGAGAAATCTCTCGATTTTCAGCCTTCTTTGCATCCTCATCTAGAAGAAAAAAGGGAAATAGAGAAAATGAGTTTGCAATGAGAGGAATTATTACTGTGACACTTCTACAGAATAGATATCACTATTGTTGGATCCCTTGTTAGACTCCTCCAGAAATTTTCCACTTGCTGTTCTTTAGCCTAACAACTCCTGCACTGGAGTCTAACAGCCAGCCATATTCATTCTTACCTGCTCCACTGACTGTACTCTAAAGTTACTCATGTTGATATATTCTTTACTCAGCAATTTATTTTAGCTTTCCTTCTTTTTATTTAGTATCACTGTAAGTTTCATTAAAAGTGCTTAAAATAAAGGTAGTGGGTCATCTAGTTCCTTGAGACCTGTGCCCACCATGTCACCTTGACAATAGTCTCCTTTGAAACACCGGGTGGTTATCCGAAGACAGGTCCAACAATCAAGGACAGGACCTTCAATTACAACTGGCAAAGAAAAATATAATCAGAAAAGGGTCCTGGCAAGGGTTTTCCTTAGCTCATGAATACAGAGTAGTTCTTGGGTATTTCCAGGACTCTTAAGTTACATTTCTTGGAATCCTATCTCTAGCAATCAAAATTCTTAAAAATCCAAAGTTATAAATATTTAGCTCTGGATGAAGCAGAGCAATGATGCCATAGCTCACATTGGAGCAGTGGGTCAGCATTTCTTCAAAATGTGAGGGTATGTTAAAATTGCTTATGCTTAGATTTTCCCTTAGATGTTATTGGTATTTCCTCTACATCTCTAAAAATTGGGTTCAAGTTGTATCTATTGGAAGAAAAAGTGCAAACAGAGAAAGGAGATGGGCTGAAACCTCTAGGCGTCCCATGTACTGTACTCACTGCAATCTTCTGAACAAGCTAAAAGAGAATCAGAAAGATCCGATGAGCTTAGAATCACCCTCACTGTGCCACACTAATATCCATTTTACCCCTGCTGTCTATTCACTTCTCACTACTCCTAAACCCGTTTGACCGGGATGCTCATTCCCCTTCTCACCCCATAGTTCCTGTTCTCTGACATAATTTCAGTGTTGTTTAGGTAGAAATATCTCATTACCAACTTCAGAGAAGTTCTTTAGTATTTCTGTCATTTTTTTCTCCAAGTTTTGGCGGATCTCCAGAAACTTTCCTTGAATGATAAAGACCCCTTAAAGAGAAATGGAAGTGATACCAGCGATCAGTGTTATTATTTCTAATGTAAGTCAAATTATATTGCTCTTCTTCTCCCTTGTGAAATTTCCTCAGACCTCTTTACCTGTTTGCACCATAAAAGCTTTGACAGTGAGATAGTGCCTTACCTTTCCATGTTTCATTGCCCAGTCTATAAAATTCATCCTTCAGCCATACTCTCAATTTGACAACATTTCGAACAGCTACATAGGAAGGAGAAAGGTATGTGTGGGGTAGGCAATAATCATATCTTTGAAGGTTATAGCTTAGACCCACTTGTTTTCTCCCATACCTTCCTTCTCCCTTTAACCTCCCAAACTCTCAGTACTCAAGCTTCCCTCACCCAACAACCGAAGCATCTTATCCTTGTGGGGAACCTTGGAGCTTATATGGGTTATCCCCTTATGCTGCCTGTCCAGCAGTTGACTTCTCTCAGGAACTTCTAGAGGTACCAGGTTTCCCAACAAGGTCCTAACATCGTCTGTAAATTTGGGGTCACACTCCAAACAGCCTTTGACTCCATGAAAGGCTGCTAGGGACAGAGATGAAAACAGAAGTACCCATAGGTCTCCCATTTCCTTGCCCTGACCCTTCTCCCCAACACAGGTTGTCTTGGCAACTGGTTAACTTAGTTCCCTCTTCTTCAAAAATCCAGGAATGAGATCATTGTCTTGGATATTCTGAGTACATTTTTCTCTCCTTTTCCATCCAAATTTTAGGGAATCTCATTTCCCTAAGGATCTTCAGTAGTTTTCTGACTTTTATCCTTCATTCCAGAGAGAGGGAACTGCTGGTTGGGGAGCAGTTACCTGAGTTCTGAGTGTAGAACACAGAGAGAAAAGCCTTGAGCTCATACAAGCAGAGTTCTGTGCTGGGGGATATCTAGAGAAGATTTCTTTAGCTCTCTGTCTGTAAGACTCATACAACCTGTTCATTCTCGTAACATAGTAAGAGCCAAGGATGATGGAAGGGATCTCATAAGATCTGAGAGTTCAGCCCATATTTAACATCTAGGAGGTAAAATATGCCAAGAATATTTGAATGGTTTGGGTCTTATTTATTTTTTGCCAGCCATGTTATTTTAATTTAAGGAATGAACATTTTTAAACAGTTGTAGTTGATAAATATTCTGTAATTTAGTTTCTGTAATAAAATTTCCTATAATGTATAAGAAATTTTAGTGCCCAGCAGTGGTGGCGCATACCTGTAATCCTAGCACTTGGGAGACAGAGACAGGCAGATTTCTGAGTTCGAGGCCAGCCTGGTTTATAGAATGAGTTCCAGGATAGCCATGGCTACACAGAGAAACCCTGTCTCGAAAACACCAAAAAAAAAAAAAAAAAAAAAAAAAAGAAAAAAAAAAGAAATTTTAGAATACTTGATTTTGTGGAATTACTCTTTCGGCCATTTTAAAAACATTTTATCATGTTTTAGTGGACCTAGAGATTTGATCTAGATATAGGTGATGTGAAGTACATAGTAATAATTGGGAATCTAATCATATTTAGGGTACTTGAGCAGATATAGCCTGAAATACTGATATTATAATATTTCATAGGTAAAAATGTAAATCCACTTATGGCCTATTGTCTTGGACCACTTACATGGATCACAGACAAGTCGACTTTTCCTTCACTTTATGAGGTCTTGGATTAACATATGACCTTAGTTCTTTGTAGTAATTAAGGCAGTTTTTTTTCTAAGAGGGTTGGTTATGTGTTTTATTTATGTATTGTTTATGTATCTGTTACCTCCTAGAAAGCATAAATGTCTGGTAATAAAATCTGTAGCTATGATACCATGTAGTCAAAGAATTGTAAAAAGAAATTAAAAGAACTATTATGAATTATATACTTACCATGTGTACAAGTAATATACTAGGCCTTCAGATAGATGATCATATGTCCTCATGACAGAGCACTGCTTCTAGAAACTGCCATCATCATTTTATTAGAGAAGAATCTGAGGGTCAGAAGTGTAGAAATCTTCCCTGAAATAATTTACTGGTTATGGGTGGAGTTCAAACTAAGGTCCATTTGTGTCCAAATCCTAGATACTCCATTGTCTCATAGTACCCACATTCTGGAATAAAACAGAGAATAACTAGCTGGAATTTGAAATTTCAAGAGACAAAATCAAGTTCAAATTATTTTATTACTCTCTGAAAATAAAAATTTGTTCTGATTTGTTCTGATTTTACTTTTTTTTGACTAGACAATCTCATTTCAAAGAATCATACGAAGAGTTGTTACATGTTAAGGTCTGAAGCCAAGGGAGCAAGTGGAATTTAAATGATTTGTAGAAAACAAGTTTTGGCATATGTGGCGGGTGTGCGACTTAGTCTTCTGTAGAGGAACGTGCAGCAAACACGTTTAGCTTTGTGGACCAGAAGGTCTTTGACACAGTTACTGAAACTTCTGCCAGAGAAAGAAAGCAACGAGCCGTGAAGAAAAGGATGTAGCTTTTCCAATAACACTTTAAAAGACCAACAGAGTCAACTAACCCACACTCTTGGGGGGGTCCCAGAGACTGAACCACCACCAAAGAAGCAACTGTTGGTTGAATCTAGGCCCCCTGCACATAGGTAGCAAATATGTAGCTTGGTCTTGATGCTCGAACTCAACAGCTGCAATGGTGATAGAGTGGAGAGATTCTCCCTGAATCTGTTGCCTGCCTTTGGATCCCTTCCCCTAACTGGGCTTCCTTGTCTGGCCTCAGAGTGAGAGGATGAGCCTGGTTGTGCAGTGCCTTGATGTGCCAGGGTGGAGTGATACCCAGAGAGGCCTCCCCCATTTCAGAGAAGGTGAGAGAAGTGGGGAAGGGGCTGAATGAGGGAAAACTGGAAGGAGGAAGGTTGTGGTAGAGATATAAAATGAATGAATGAATGAATGAATAAATAAATAAATAAATAAATAAATAAATAGAAAAAAGAATATTTGTGGCCTTGAAGCTATGAGAATACCCTGCTGTAGCATATATAAAAATAATTATTATCTTGGAATAGTTCTTAGAGTTTTATAAATATAAAACACTTGAACTTTGCAAAAAGGAGTTGTTTAGAAATTAATTAATAACATAATGAGCACATTTGAGTTGATTAAAATAATAATACTTGTGACTGTAATATAAGTGCTTAAACTCAAATTCTAGATTGATTGTGTTAATATTAGTTTGGATTGGCATGAAAGAAACAATGGTTTATCATTTGTACAAAGTTTTAGATTAGCCAGCTGTATGCTGAAAGTAAAATACCAAATACAAACTAATGTATATCTCATATTTATAAAATTATTTTTGTGTATGTATGTTTGCCTGAATAAGTCTATATGTATTATATTTATGCTGGAGGGTATGTAGGTGAGAAGAAGTTCAAAGAGACCATCAGATTCTTTGGAACTGTACTTCCAAGCAGTTATGAGCTGTCACATGGGTGCTGAGAATCAAATTCATTTTCTGAGACCAATAAACATTTTTATCTGTTGAGTCATCTCTCCAGCTCCCAAATCCCTTTTGTATTAACCACAACCAGATTATAATATGGGATTAGAATCATTACCTTATATCATCTATATTATGAACTATCTTTCTAGGTAACATTGTAAATATATGATGTGTTGAAATAGCTACTGTGTGCCAGATATTTCACAGGTAAAATGTTTAATTGTCTCTAGACCTCTCGATTACTGTTCTGTTATCATGTATGAATTGTTGGAGATAGCCTGAAAGTCACAGAAAAAAATATGTCTCTGACAAAGCTCCCTCCACCAAATATGGACTAAAAGAAATGTTGGTGCTATTTAGATGGAGGGAAGAAATAATGGGAAATAATAGAATTTAAGTTGCAGTGTCTCTCTCTAAATGAGAGTCCTAGGAAGGAAAATGTACTAGAAAGGCCACAGAAAACAGTGAGAGAGTACATGAGCTATTGATTCAAGATACTCATATATGGAGATATATACCTGAGGGGAAGTGTGAGCATGAGATGATTGGCTAATATGGAAATATCAAAAATATTGATAATTATATTTAAGGCATTACTTTTTTCATTTTGCAAAATATGACTTTAATACTTAGAGAAACTGTGAGACATGTAGAAAATCATATATTGGGGAAAGATGATTTGGGAGTGTAACTTCGACTTGTCTGTTTTCAATTTCATATTCTTCACCAAATATCCAAATGTTTCGTGAACATTTTTGAGGCTAGATGCTTCAAGTTAAGTAGTGCCTCATGTTAGCAAGAACAAAGACTGAAACTAATGGTACCTCTGATAAAGGAAAGTCATTTTGATGTTAGTTCCCCTGATAATTACATGTAATAGTTCTTTCAAAAATGGTCTTCTTGTGTCCTTACCTCATCCAAATGCCCAGGAAATATCAAAGGTAATGGAGGCAGAAAGACTCTAAGACCTGGAGGGTGGAGAATGAGTATTATGTAATATTCTTTTCTGGATATGACTTGTCTGCTGCACAGATCAAATTACAACATCTTTGGTTATCCCTAACAGACTTGCAGAAGATCAAGCCACTTAAAATTCTAACATGACATAGGAAGTTTCTTCTTTAGGTGTGAATCTATTAGTGGTCATTTGCTAGTGGGAGAAGAAAGGACCACTTTTCTTTGGGATATGGCCACAGATTGATTGCCCACATCTGAGTATATGGTTACATATTCCTGAGCCTGTGCATTAGTAGCTGGAATTTCCAAAGATATGATAACTTATCTAGTATGTGAAACCTGACCAAGAACTCCCATCTAAGGAGACTAACATACTAGTGTTATTTTGGTATGAGGGCTGAGTGTCAAACTTCCTTTTCAGTAGATGTCCTTATTCCTATAGGTTAGTGGGGACACAGCCCTTACCAAAGAACTTTTCTAATAGAGTGGACTGTGATTATCGCAGAGAATCACAACCAGTCAAATTACAAATAAGAGGGATTGTAGTTGTCTCAACTATAAATGAGGTATTATATCATGCACCCAAATTTCACAGATCATCAAGGAAGAGAAATTAGTAAGAGTGTAAGAGGCAGAGAGGTTAGAGAGATATGCTGTGAAATAGTGTTTTCTGGAAATACAGAACCATAGTAGTCATGAACTAACAGAATCTGTGGCTGCCTACAAAGAACTGAACAAGATCAAGCCAATCTACAGTTAAGCAAGGATGGGAAAGGGCAAACTTGACCACATGCTTTAGATGAGAGCTATGGTCAATTGATGGTCATTGGCAAACAGTCTATTTTCTTCACGTGGATGGCCTCTGATAGATTGCCCATTCTCCAGTGAGTGGCCTTATACTCACATAGATACTGGAAGCTCTAATCATCCCCAATGATTTTTGTGAAGAACAAAAACAAGATATTTAGTTATTAGAAGGGACCTAGGTGTGTGCGAGAGTTGTAGGTGAAAAGAGTTATTAATAAGACCTAAATACATTGTATAAATATATACACTATAATATAGATACCTTTATAAAGGGTTGAAGTTGAGAAGGGGATGTACTAAGTAGAAAATCATAGAAGAAGCTGAGGATAGTGGGGTAGATAATAATTAAGATATGTTGTTTAATCTCTGAAAATTTGAAGAAATAAAAATAATGTCAAGAAATAAAAGGAAATGAGGAATCTTAATGGGCTATGATGAGGCTACGATGTTTCACTTAAGAGGGAAATAGTTGATGGTAGGATAAACCACTAGATGTAATTGCTAATAATTATAACAGGATTCTTGGAATTTCAGAAGGTTAAAGGTTATACTTATGGTTTGGTCTTAGTTGAAAGAGGGTTCTTAGAGAGAGAAAGATTACTTGAAAGAGTGTTCATCATATTAACTTGTTTAAATTTTCTTTTAAAAAATTAAATTTGTGTGTTTCTGAGTGTGTGTGTGTAATTTCAAGAGTATGGAAACTATTGTATTATCTATAGTAAATAGGAATTTTTTGAGTAATGTAGTCCAAAAATTATATTGTTATTCTTAGCATAAACATGTCCACCAAGGTAAATTTTAGGTAACACTATAAATCGGTTTTCTAAATGGTAAATGTTTTACATTAAAATATGAAATGGTTTTCAATTGCAGCTATTTGAGACTTTCACTGTGAAAATACTCTAGAATATTCTCTCTCTTCTCCCTTCACAAAAGACCTTGAGAAAGCATGCATTGACCACTTTTCTTTTATGCCAAGTTTGGTTTTGAGTCTGAAGGGCATACGCAATAAATTGCTCATACACTATCCCATTTGCAGTTTCAATTTTATGAGCTCCCGTAAAACAATTACCATATATACATTCTACAATAAATGGGCAAACAAAGTGGCTGCAAACAATATGGAAAAGTCAATAATTAATTTCAGATTTCCAACTGTAACAGAGACACTGGATCTTTCTCTTCTTTTAAAAAGAGGCAGTTTCTTTGTTAAGATTATGCATGCATGTTAATTCACTGCTGTGTGGCTTCCTTTTTCCAAAGCTTGTCGAAGGTCTAATTTATGTGCAAGACTGGAAGCTGTTTAAACGGATAATATGCCTCCTTCGTAAGAGATACACCCCTTTATGCTCCATTAAATTCAGCCATTGACTCTATAAGCTACATACCAATTATTTCTTTCCAGAAACAGCAGCATAGTTTTTCCCCCAACAAAAGACAACAGATTATTGTGGGCTGCTATTAATCTCCACACAGTCCACAAAAAACATAGGACATTAGGGAGAAAACAATTGAGTTGCTATTTTAACATTTTCAAAATGCCATATAAAGAAATAAAAGAGGGTATGTTGTCTTATTGCAATATTCCTATTTTGTTTTAAATCTTTCCCAAATAGGCACATGCTAAAGTTAGTCAACAGTGACTTGCTGGTGCTTAAGCTGTGCCTGAAGATGAGTGGACCGGGCTTTTACCTGTGCATTCTTGGTTTTCTCCTAGAATCATTGTGGCCAGTCTGTGAAAATAAAACTGTAAAACAGTTGGATATAAAAGGCAGTGGAATGTATGTTGCAACTGTAAATTGGGGTTGGGAAATGTCTCAGTGGATAAGAGGACAGTTTGTTACAAAAGCATGAGGACTTGAGTCAAATCCCCAGAACCTACATAGCAGGCCATATAATAGTTATGCTTTCTCCCCTAAGTGTAGTCCCCTGTGGATGGAATGGGATAGAAACGGGATTGTTGGGCCATAGTTTACTGAGGGACTCATCTAAAAGTAATAATGCAGAAATGGATAAAATCAAGCACCCGATGTCTTCTTCTGACCTCCGTATACGAACACGGGTACATGTACATAGGCTACCTGCTTATACGATCCATACACCTGCTAACACATGCAGATACACACACACACACACACACACACACACACACACACACACACACACGCACACACACTACCACCACCACCACCACTACCACCACTTTTATGCATGAACTCCCCACTCTATTTCTCTTCCCTTTTGTCTCTAAGAGGGTGCTCCCCAACCCACCTACACACTCCTGCCTCACCACCGTTGCCCTTCTCTGGGACATCAATCCTCCACAGAACCAAGCACCTCCCCTTCCATTGATGCCAGATGAGACAGTCCACTGCTGTGTATGGAGCAAAAGCATGGACTGGCCTACGTATATTCTTTGGTTGGTGGTTTAGTCCCTGGGAGCTCTGAGGAGTCTGTTTAATTGATACTGTTGTTCTTCCTATGGAGTTTCAGTCTGCTTCAGCTCCTTCAGTCCTTCTGCTAACTTATACTGGGATCCAGGTTCAATTCAATGGTTATCTGTATCTATATCTGTTTTAGTCTGGTGCTGACAGAGCCTCTCAGAGTACAGCACACCAAATTCCTACCTGAAAGCACATCTTGGCCACAACAACAGTGTAGGGGCTTGGTGTCTGAGGATGGAATAGATTGCATGATGGGGTGTTCTCTGGATGGCCTTTCCTTCAGTCTGGGTCCTGGGAAACTTTCAAATCACTAGTGTATGGGACTATCTAATGGTTCCTCTAGGCCATTAGAGATTTCTCAGTTGAGAATTCTTCGTTTAGCTCTGTAGCCAATTTTTAGATTAGTTTTCTGGAGTCTAACTTCTTGAGTTCTTTGTATATTTTGGATATTAGCCCTCTATCAGATGTAGGGCTTTTAAAGATATTTTCCCAATCTGTAGGTTGCTGTTTGGTCTTAGTAACAATGTCCTTTGCCTTACAGAAGCTTTTCAGTCCAGAGGTACTATCAATTTTTGATCTTAGAACCTAGGCCCTTGTTTTTTGTTTTTTGGGGTTTTTTCAGGAAATGTTTCCCTTTGCCAATGTATTTGAGGCTCTTTCTCACTTTCTCTTCTATTAGATTCAGTGTATCTGGTTTTATGGGGAGGTCTTTGATCCACTTGGACTTGAGCATTGTACAAGGAGATAAGAATGGATCGATTTGCATTCTTCTACATGCTGACCACCAGTTGAATCAGCACCATTTGTTGAAAATGTTGTCTTTTTTCCACTGGATGGTTTTTATTTCTTTGTCAGAGATCAAGTGTCCATAGGTATGTGGGCTTATTTCTGGTTCTCCAGTTCTGGTCCATTGATCTACCCACATGTATTTGTACCAATACCATGAAGTTTTTATCACTATTGTTCTGTAATACAGCTTGAGGTCAGGGATAGTGATTCCTCCAGAAGTTCATTTATTTTTGAGAATTGTTTTCACTATCCTGGGTTTCTTTCTTATTCCAGAATAAGTAGCGAATTGCTCTTCCTATATATGTGAGGAATTCAGTTTGAATTTTGATGAGGATTGCATTGAATCTGTAGATTGCTTTTGGTAAGATAGCCACCTTTACTGTATTAACTCTACTAATTCATGAGCATGGTAGATCTTTCAACCTCCAGAGGACTTCTTCAATTTGTTCCTTCAGAGAATGGAAGTTCTTGTCATACAGATCTTTCACTTGCTTGGTAAGTAAGAATTACACAACATTTTATATTATTTGTGGCTATTGTGAAAGGTGTTGTTTCCTTAATTTCTTTCTCAGCCTGTTTTTCCTTTGTGTAGAGAAAGTCTACTGATTTTTTGTGAAGTTGTTTACCAGGTGTAGGAGTTCTCTGGTAGAAATTTTGGGGTTGCTTATACACTATCATATCATCTGCAAATAGTGATACTTTGACTTCTTCCTTTCCTATTTGTAGCCCCTCGATCTCCTTTTGTTATCTACTGGCTCTAGCTTGAACTTTGAGTACTACATTGAATAGATAGGGAGAGAGTAGGCAGACTTCTCTTGTCCCTGTTTTTAGTGGGCTTGCTTCGAGTTTCTCTCCATTTAATTTGAGGTTGGCTGTTGGTTTGCTGTATATTGCTTTTATTATTTTTAGGTATGTATGCCATGAATTACTGATCTCTCCATGACTTTTGAGATGAAGGGGTGTTGTATTTTGTTGAAGGCTTTTTCAGCTTCTAAGGAAATGATCATGTGATTTTTTTCTTTGAGTTTATTTATATATTGTATTACATTGTTGGATTAATACAGGACAATGCTTGCATTCCTAGGATGAAGCCTACTTTATGGTGAGTGGTCATTTTGATGTGTTCTCAGATTTGGTTTGTAAGAATTTTGTTAAGTATTTTTACATCAATATTCATAAGCAAAATTGGTCTGAAGTTCTCTTTTTTTTGTTGGATCTTCCTGTGGCTTAGGTATCAGCATAACTGTGGCTTCATAGTGTGAATTACTATTCCTTTTGTTTCTATTTTGTAAAAAGGTTTGAGAAGTATTGGTATTAGGTCTTCTTTGAAGGACTGAGAAAATTCAGCATTAAAAACATCTGGCCTTGGTCTTTTTTTGGTGGGGTGGTGGGGGGCTTTGGGAGACTTCCAATGAATGATTTTATTTCCTAAGGGGTTATGGGAATGTCTAGATAGTTTATCTGGTTCTGATTTAACTTTGGTATCTGGTATCTGTCTAGAAAGTCATTCATTTCATCTAGATTTTCCAGTTTTGTAGAGAATATATGTTTGTAGTATGATCTGATGATTTTTCTGAATTTCCTCAGTTTCTACTGCTACATCTCCCTTTTCAGTTTTAATTTTATTAATTTGGATACTGTCTCTGTGCCTTTTAGTTAGTTTGGCTAAAGGTTTATAAAATATTGCTGATTTTCTCAAAGAAGCAGCTCTTAGTTTCATTGATTCTTTGTATAGTTTTCTTTGTTTCTGATTGATTTCAGCTCTAAGTTTAATTATTACCTGCCCTCTACTCTTCTTGGGTCTGTTTTCTTCTTTCTTTTGTAGAGCATCAGAAGTGCTGTTAAGTTGCTAGTGTAGTATTTCTCCAACTTCTTTATGAAGGTACTCAGTTCTATGAATTTTCCTATTAGCACTGCTTTCATTTTGTCCCATCAGTTTGTGTATGCTGTGACTTAATTTACATTAAATTCTAGAAAGTCTTTAATTTCTTTCTTTATTTTTTCTCTGACCAAGTTATCATTGAACAGAGAGTTATTATGTTTCCGGGGGTATGTGGGCTTTCTGTTGTTTTGTTGTTCTTGAAGACCAGTTTTATTCTGTGGTGATCTGGTAGAATGCATGGGATTATTCCAATCTTCTTGTATCTGTTCAGGCTTGTTTTATGTCTGATTTTATGGACAATATGGGAGAAGGTACCATGAGTTCCTGAGAAGAAGTTATATTGTTTTGTTTTAGGGTGAAATGTTTACTGTAGATATTGCTTAATACATTTGGTTCATTACTTCTTCTAATTTCACTGTGTGTCTGTTTAGTTTCTCTTTTCATGATAAGTCCATTGGTGAGAGTGGAGTGTTGAAGTTCCATTATTATTGTGTGAGGATTAATATGTGCTTTGAGCTTTAGTAATGTTTCTTTTACAAATGTGGGTACCCTTACATTTATGATGTAGTTGTTTAGGATTAAGAGTTCATCTTGGTGGACTTTTCTTTTGATGAATTGGAAGTTTACTTCCTCATCTCTTTTGAAAACTTTTGGTTGAATGTCTATTTTATTGAGTATTCAAATGGCTACTCCAGCTTATTTCTTGGGACCAATTGTTTGGAAAAAAAATCTAGGCTTTTAGTCTGAGATACTGTCTGTCTATGTCACTGATTTGTGCTTCCTGCATGCAACAAAATGTTGGGTCCTGATTACGTATCCAGTCTGTTAGCCTATGTCTTTTTATTGGGGAACTGAATCCATTAATGTTGAAAATTATTAAAGATAAATGATTGTTGATTTCTGTTATTTTTGTTGTTAGTGGTAGTATTGTTTGTTTGATTCTTTTCTTTTGGGTTTGTTGGGAGATGATTAATTTTTTGCTTTTTCATGGATGTAGTTTCCCTCTTTGTATTGGAGTTTTCCTTCTAATTTTCCCTGTAGGACTGGATTAATGGAAAGATATTGTTTAAATTTGGTTTTGCCATGGAATTTCTTTGTTTCTCCATCTATGTTAATTGAGAGTTTGGCTGGGTATAATAGCCTGCGTTGACATTTCTGTTCTCTTAGGGTCTGTATAACATCTGTCCAAGATTTCCTGACTTTTGGAGTCTCTCTTGAGAAATGTAGTGTAATTCTGAAAGGCCAGCCTTTACATGTGACTTGGCCTTTTTCTGTTACTGCTTTTAGTATTCATTCCTTTTTCTATGCATTTCATGCTTTGCTTATTATATGAAGGGTGGAATTTCATTTCTGGTCCAATCTATTTGGTGTTCTGTAGGCTTCTTGCATGTTTATGACCATCTCATTTTTAGGTTAGGGAAGTTTTCTTCTGTAATTTTGTTGAAGATGTTTCTTGGCCCTTTGCATTGGGAATCTTCTCTCTACTATTTCTATTATTCTTAGGTCTGGTCTTTTCATTGTGTTCTGAATTTCCTGGATGTTTGGGGTTAGGAGCTTTTTGCAGTTTGTATTTTCTTTGACTGTTGTATCATTAGCTTCTATAGTATCTTCCATGCCTGAGATTCTCTCTTCTATATCTTGTACTCTCTTGATGATGCTTGCGTCTTTAACTATAATTTCTTTCCTAGGTTTTCTACCTCCTGGGTTACCTTCTTTTGTGATGTCTTTATTGCTTTTTATTCCCATTTTTTCCATCCTGAATGGTTTTGTTCAATTCTTTTACCTCTTTGACTATGTTTTTCTGTATTGTTTAAGGTGACTTATATTTTTCCTCCTTAAGGGGTGCTATCTGTTTACCTGTGTTTTTCTGTATTTTTAAGGGAGTTATTCATTTCCTCCTAAGGTCCTCTATCATCTTCTTGAAAAATGAGATTTTTTAGGTCATAATTTTGCTTTTCAGGTATGTTAGAGTATCCAAGAATTGCTGTGGTGAGAGACCTGTGTTCTGATGTTGCCAAATTGCATTTGTTTCTGTTACATATGTTTTTGCACTTGCCTCTTCCCATCTGATTATTGCTGGTGTTAACTAGGCTTGCTGTCTCTGACTGAATCCTATCCCTCCTATGACCCTTTGAGCCTGGTTGTGCTGAAGATTCTGGGAGTCAAACTATCTCTGGGCATGGTAGGGAGTCTGGAGTGCTAGCTCTGCCCCTGACCAACTTGTAGGCTTAGTTACTCCCTTTATTTTGGCTCCTAAATGAATAATCCTTTTGTTTCTGTATGGAATATTTTGGTAGCTTCAAACAAATGGGTAAAGTTTTTCCACAGATCAAAGTGTGAACCATGTAGTGGTTAAGCCAATTATTAAAATTCATTCTAGCAGAATTTATATCAGAAGTAAGTATGCAAACTATCACAGTTATTATTAATATATAATAGATTCTAATAAAAATTATAAGAAAATCTCATTTCTATCTTTGTCCCCAGCATCTATTAGAAGAGATTAGACCATTGAGTCCTTAGATTCTCTCATTGCCTGGGTCCCTGGTATTTTCTGGAGAGTCCTTCATACTTTGACCCCACTTCATGTGACTTATTGCCATTCATTCTTTTGCCCCTCTGGGCTTGTTTTCTGTCCACCCCATACATAATCCTGTTCCTCTTTTCCCCCTCCCATTCCCCCCTCCTACCCAGATCCCTCCCTTCCTCTTCCTCCTTTGATTGATTATTTCCTTACTCATCCTAAGTCGAACTGAAACATCCTCACTTGGGCCTTTCTACTTGTTATCCTTCCAAGCCTTAACCATATGGAATCACAGGTGCTGGAGATCTGAGAACTCTCTAATGGTTTTTTATCATTACATTCATTTATATCTCAAATGATATCCCACTTCCCTGTTACCCCTACACCAACTCCCCCCCACACCCCTTTTGCCTGTATGAAGGTGCTGCCCTACTCACCCACACGCTCCTGCTACAGCATGAAACTACACTGTAGCATCAATCCTCCGCAAGACCAAAGGCCTCCTCTTCCATTGCTGTCAGAAAATGCCATCCTCTGCTACATAAGTTGTCTGGAGCCATGGATCCCTCCAGGTGCACTACTTGCTTGGTGGTCTAGTCTCAGGGAGAACTGGGTGGTTACGCCAGCCTATCTTGTCCTTCCACTGGGGTTGCAATCCTCTCCCGTTCCACCAGTCCTTCTGTCAGCTTCCCTACCAGGTTACCTAAGCTCTGTCTGACTCTTATCATAGCCATTCAATTAGTTACATCATACCAATAGTTTCAATGAACCACTGAACATATATTAAAAACACAGAAGTCAAAAAGCTCTAAA
>JADRCD010224492.1:4495-19984 GCA_019843815.1 Montemys delectorum | reverse complement strand
AGTGAAGTAACCCAATCACAAAAGATCACACATGGTATGCATTCTCTGATAAGTGGTTATTAGCCCAGAAGTTTGGAATACAGGAAGAACAACCCACAAACCACAAGAAACTTAAGAAGGAAGACCAAAAGGTGGACATTTCATTCCTTCTTAAAAAGGGGAACCAAACACACACAGAAGGAGTGGCAGAGATTAACTATGGAGCAGAGACTGAAGGAAGGACAAGCATATAGCTATCTCCTGAGAGGCTCTTACAATACCTGACTAATACAGATGTAGAGGCTCACAACCATTCATTGAACTGAGTACACTGTCCCCAATGAAGGAGTTAGAGAAAGGTTCTATGGAGCTGAAGGGTTTGCAGCCCCTTAGGACGAACAACAATTACTAACTAGTACCCTCAGAGCTCCCAGGGATCCAACCACCAATCAAGGACTATACAGGGTGGGACTGAATGTTCTGGCAGCATGTGTATAGTAGAGGATTGCAAATTCGATCATCAATAGGAGGAAAGGACCTCAGCCTTGTGAAGGTTTTGTGCCCCAGTGTAGGGAAATGCCAAGGCCAATAAGTGGGAGAGGGTGGGGTGACAGGCATGGGGAGGGGGGAGGCAAAAGGAGTTTGTTCTTGTTGTTTTTGTTTGTTTGTTTGTTTTTTGGAGGGGAACCTGGGAAAGGGAAAATTTACATGTAAATAAAGAAAAAAATATTTGCAAAAAAAAAAAAGAGATTATAACTTCAACTTTGTATCAATTATAAGGACATCTATCAATGTAAGACCTAGCTATGTAATGTTTTGCTTAAGAGTACATTTGCTAACCTATCCCTATTTGTCTATTTCTATAATTTCTATGATATTACAATATCCCCCCTTTTACACCCCCTTCCTTTTTACCTAAGAAGGAAGGATACAGAAGAAGAGAGGAAAGGTAGAAATCCCTGAGTTTAAGTCCTCTAGTTCCCTCCCTGTCCAAAGCTACATTTGTAAAATATCCCTTAAATGACAACATACCTATACTTCCTAAATTAACCAGAACCCTCCACCCCACAATAAGAAACTTGGATGGTGATCTTTTTTGTTTGCTTCCAGATGAATTGGGGTGAACAATTCCTTTCTGGGGGCCCAATGGGAAACAGGAAAATTGTCTTTGTCGAAGGAGAGCTAGCTGGCATCACTTGCTGAGAAAGTTCATTGTTTAGCTGACATCTTGACCACAACATTCTGAAAGACTGAATAGGTAAGCTAGCTGTTCTGGAAAAGTTCTGGAAGCAAATTTTAAAAGAAGCAGCTTTGATGTAGTTGAAGTAGAGTCAAGAGCGAAGCTGGAATGGAAGGCCCCAGAATCTCAGCATCCCGGCGTGTGAATCTTTCCAGGGGTGTCTTTCTCTCCTTTCATCCTGCAGTATATAAAACTTAAAAGCAATATATAGTTCTCTAAAGGCATTCACATAGTGTGAGCAGGGTGCACAGATTGTTCAATGAAGATCAAATAAGAAAGGCAACTGCCTTTCCTCAGGTTAGTTTGATCACCTAATCAAACTGTAATGTAACTTTGGATACTTGCCCTCTTAAAGGACAGTATGTAATAACAAGTTATAAGAAATTTGTGCCCAATAAGTGTTATTCAGTGTGTATAGACATTTTAGTCTTAGCCAGTTCCAGAGCCATCTCCAAATATAGAGACATAAACATCACCACATATACTTCACCTATTTTGTTGATTGAGTTAGTCTCCCTTTTCTTCTCTGTTGCCAAAGTCTTCAGGAGGTCTCCCTTTGTCATGTCCGATTTTTATCAACTTGGAAGGAACCCACAGCTTTTCTTTTCCTGTGGAAACATAGGCATAGCCCTTCCCCCAGTGTAATACATTTCCCATTTTCCATTCTGACATTAGAATATCCTTAATATAAACAGGCTGGTTTAGTTCAACAGTTCTTTCCACAATCCAGGGTGTTTCAGCATTTTAAAAATTTAAGGTTAATAAAGCAAGTATGTAATCTATCTTTGGGGGTTCTTGTTGATCCCTTTTGCCTATTAAGCATCTCCCTTAGAGTTCGATTAGATCTCTCCACATTCACTTGTCCTGTAGGATTGTGTGATATGCCTGTAACATGTTTTATATTATAATATTCAAAAAACTGCTTCATCTTATTAGAGATATACACAGGAACATTGTCTGTTTTAATTTGTATGGGTATTCCCATAATGGCCATAACTTCTAACAAATGTGTAATAACAGAATCAGCCTTTTCTGCTGCTATGGCAATTGCCCATTGAAATCCTGAATATGTGTCTATAGTATGGTGCACATATTTCAGTTTACCAAACTATGTAAAATGGAAGACATCCATTTGCCAAATATGGTTTCTTTGGGTACCCTTAGGATTTGTTCCTGTAGGTAATAGAATTTGCTTATATAATGGGCAAGTAGGACACTGCCTTACAATTTCCTTGGCTTGTTGCCAAGTGATAGAAAATTCTTTCTTTAAACCTTTGCTGTTAACCTCGTGTTTTTTATGGAATTCTGAAGCCTCTAGTACACTTTCTATCAATAGTTGGTCAATTTCATTATTACCTTGTTCCAGAGGGCCTGGCTGACCTGTATGGGATCTTATGTGTGTTATATATAGTGGATAACTCCTATTTCTGATCATTTGTTGCAGCTGAATAAATAGTGAAGTCAATTCAGAATCATCCTGAATAAGCTCAGCAGTCTCTATGTATAAAACAACCCTTTCTGCATATTGAGAGTCAGTTACTAGATTAAGAGACTCTTGAAAATCTGACAACACCATAATTATTGCATGTAACTCAGATTTTTTAACTGACTTATAGGGACTCCTAGTCACCTTACTTACATCTTCTGATTTATATCCTGTCTTTCTTGATTTACTGGAATCATTGTAAAATGTAGAGGCTCCAGATATTGGAGTTCCCTCTATTACATGAGGGAGACTCCAATTAGTTCTTTTTATGAACTACAGCTGCCTGCTTTTAGGGTATCTGTTGTTAATCTCTCCCAAGAAGTCACTGCATGCTCTTTGCCAGTGTTCACCTTGTGCCCATAACGAGGCAATTTCTGCATTAGTAAAAAGTACCACAATTTCAGCTGGATCCATTCTGACTAATTGTCAAAGTTTTATTTTTCATTTTAGTATCAATTCAGAGACTTCCTCAAGATAGGTTTTTAATTTATTATTCTGTTTATGTGCTAAAAATACCCATTCTAAGATATAATCTTCCCTCTGCATGAGAATTCCCATAGGGGAGTGGGTAGAAGGTAAGATAGCTAAGATGCGGACCATCTTTGGATCAATACAATCTAGATGTGTATCCTGCAGTTTCCTTTTTACCAAAGCTAACTCCTTCTCTACCTCAGCTGATAGTTTCCTTGGGCTATTTAAATCTTCGTCACCTTGTAAAGTTTAAAATAAATTGCTTAGCTCTGGAGTGGCCAAGACAATCTCAGGCCACAGCTAGTTAATATCTCCCAGTAGCTTCTGAAAATCATTAAGTGTCCTTAATTGGTTTCTTTTGATTTGCACCTTTTGTGGTCTTACCCTTTGCAGAGTTATTTTATACCCTAGATAATTAATGAAACCCCTCTTGGTATTTTTCAGGGGCTATTTGAAATCCCCAGGAAGGCAAGGATTTTTTTACTTCATCAAACATTCTTCCCACGATTTTTATATCTGGATCAGCCAATAGGATATCATCCATATAGTGATAAATAATGGACTGGGGAAATTGTTTTTGAATTATTGCCAATGGCTGTTGTACAAAATATTGACACAAGATAGGGCTATTTAACATTCCTTGTGACAGGACTTTCCAATGATATCTTTTTATTGGGCAACCTCTATTGAAGGTATGTACTGAGAAAGTTAACCTTTCCTTATAGCATTCATGTAGAGGAATGGTAAAAAACAATCTCTCAGCTCAATCTCTATGATAGGCCATTCCTTAGACAACAAGGAAGGCAATGGGATCTCAGGCTGCAAGGAACCCATTGGCTGAATAATCTTATTAATCGCTCTGAGATCTGTCAACATCCTCCATTTGCCAGATTTTTTTTTAATGACAAATACTGGAAAATTCCAAGGGCTGGTAGACTCCTCTATATGCTGAGCCTCCAGATGCCCCTGGACTAGCTGTTCTAATGTCTGTAGTTTTTCTTTTATCATAGACCACTGATTAATCCAGATGGGTTGGTCAGTCAGCCACCTTAGTGGTAAGGATGTCGGTGTCTTGGCAGCAGTGGCTTCTTGGGGTAGAGCTAAATTGCCAGCCTCTGCTGTATCTTGTTTATGGACAGCTTAGATAGTTTATAACTGCCCTTGATAATATTCCCTAACTAATTTAAATTTTTTATTAGGAGCCTGACTTTCATGGCTAGACACTGAGACTGAGGGGATATTAATTTGGGTTTTCCACTGCTGTAATAGATCTCTTCCCCATTAGTTAATGGCTATATCAGCCACATATGGCCTCAATTTTCCTACCTGACCTCCTGGTCCTATACATTTAAGCCATCTAATATTTTGCTTTATTTGGGATAAGTCCCAAATCCTTGAAATTGGATGTCTGCTTCTTGAAGTGCCCAATTTACAGGCCAAGATTTTGGAGAGATAATGATGACATCTGCTCCAGTGTCAACCATTCCTTCAGTCTTAATATTGTTTACTAGTATTCTTAGTTTTGGCCTCTGATCCTCTATAGAAGTTTGCCAAAATAGTCATTTTTGGCTCCCTTTGAGGCCTTCTGAATTGTCTATAGAACTTGCCTCAGCCTTGACTGGTCTCAGAACACCTGTTTTTGAAGCAGTGGTGTTTAATTGTCCCGAGGAAGATAACTCTCCCTGCCTGGCATTGGGGTCTTCAAGGGGACCCCTGGGAGTTTTTTGGCAGGGGGTTGCCCCATTTGTCTGTTGTTGCTCTACATTCCCTAGTCAAATGTTGGCCTTTGCCACATTTTTGACATATTCCAGAAGGCATAGGCCCACTTTTGATATCACTTTGGGTTTTCCTGCAGTCATTTCTGAAATGACCCTGCTCACCACAATTAGAACATTTGAAATCTTGGGTGATTTCTAGGTGTCTAGTAGCAGCTTCTCCTATTACAGTCATATCAGGTGAGCAACATCCGACATCAGCTGTATCTCTCATTCACTCATCTATTGATGCTGACTTTGCCCTCAGTGGTCTGATTACTTCCTTGCACTCAGCATTTGTATTTTCAAAGGCTAAAGACTCAATTATTGCCTTTCTTGCTGCTGGATCTGATACACTCCTTTCCACAGCTGAGGTTAGCCTTTGTAAAAAGCCAGGGAAGGTTTCTTGTGAACCTTGTATGACTTGAGTAAATGGTCAGGTCTCTTCCCTGATTCTGCAACTTTGTCCCAGGCCTTTAAGGCTGATAATGCCAGAGTTTCTTCATCACATACAGCCCAAACCTCTACCTCAGCAAAGCGACCTTCACCTCTTTACCCCGGCTCTATTTTGTTATGCTATCTCCCCCACCTCATCTTTCCACCAGGCAAACCACTGTAAATTTGTATCAGGTTCTAGTATTGCTCTTGCCATATCCTTCTACTCTTGGTGGATTAGTCTGTTTTTAATAGCCCAAGAAGTCAGGTTTTATTTTACAAATGGTAAATGCATTCCAAAATTAATGACACTTTCCATAAATTTTCTCAGATCTAACATATCCATGGGTTTCCATTCAAATTCCTGATAACCCTATGGATGATCATCATCTGGAAGTCTTTGTTGTATGTTAACTGGATAGACTAAAGTTTGTTTTCTAAAAACCTTGGGTTGGCTTTCTCTAATTTTATCTTTTGTTTAAACCTTAATTGATATTTTAAATTCCTCTCTTAAGCTCTGTGTCCACGCTTCATATCTTTTTTTTTTTGCCGCTGTTCCAATTCCTTGACTTCCTGTATTTTCTGTTCAAGGTTCTGTGTCCACATTTTGACTTTTTCTTTATATTGCAATTCTGGTAGTCTGCTGTCCATTTTATTTTGATTGATTAATTTTAAAAGATTATTCTCCAAGTCTAGATTCTAATCCTCATTATTTTCTCTCTGCTGCTCAGTCTGTTCTGTGAGCTGTTGCATCATTTGTTCTAGCATCTTTTCTAGCCCCTGTCTCCCACTTTCATTTTCATCTTTTTGTCTCTTATTCTGATCCATAATTTCCTGTGTCTTCAATTATAGTGTTTCTTCTAAGCCATGTTGCCAAGTCTTAAATTTCTCTTTCTGTTGTTCCTGCTGTTCTATACTTTCCCGTATCTTCTGCTCTAAGCCCTGCTCCCATAATCTTAGCTTCTCCTTAGGTTGTAATTCTAATACTGCAGCATCTGCCTTATTTTGATTTGCTAGCTTTAGTAAATTATCCTCTAGACTTTGCTTCCAAATTTTATCCCTATCTCCTTGCTGTTCAGTCTGATTTGTGAATTGTCGAATTGTTTTTTTTTTTTTCTAGTGTCTCTTTCAGCTCCTGTCTCCAATCTTCATTCTCCTCTTTCTGTTGCTTATCTTGACCTATGAAATCCTGAACCTTTAGTTCTAGGGTTTCCTCTAGGCTATGTTGTCAAGTCTTAAGCTTATCTCTCTGTTGCTCAGACTCATCTATGAACCTCAGAAATTTCTGTTCTAACATCTCTTCCAGTTTCTGCCTCCAACCCTCATACTCCTCTTTCTGTTGCTTATTTTGACCTATGATATCCTGAACCTTTAGTTCTATTGTTACTTGTAATCTCATTGTAAGGCAAAGAATTTTTATCTAGGGCCTAGCCTTTTGAGAGGACATAGCAAATCAAGAGAATAAATATCGCAATACCAGCAAATAATAAGTTGTCTATTTCTCTAAATCTATCCCTGTCAAACCATTCAAAATATCATCACGTAAAGCCAAAACGATATTTATTATGTTTCTCACCTTTAAGTATTAAAAGGTTATACATCTCTCTTTATATGTATACAATGAATTGCTGGTCCGGAGCCCTTTGTACCATTATCTCCATGATTCTTTATGCACAGGAAGGGGCTGAGTGTAGAAAGACTACCATGGTCCTCTGTGTCCCTGGTTTGGGTTGCAGCTCGTAGCATGTGCTAATGTGCTGATCTCAGGGAATCCGAAGCACAGTATAAACAAGCAGTCAGGAGATCCAGTCTGGCTGTCCTAGACATGAGTGTGGGAGAGGTGGGAACGGGGGCAAAGGATACCGGGAAACGAACACAGAAAGGCTCTCTAGGGCATAGATGTCCAAAACGGCAGTTGTGCTCCAGGGTCTCCTGTCCCTCCCTGCAAGTTCTTATACAGGTCTACTCAAGCCCAGCCCCAGGCTGAGGTGTTGCCCTTGGCCTTAATTCTGTCTGGGGGTTGGGGAGGGAGCCTCTCTGTCGTTCTCTGTAGGCCCCTCAGACTCAGTCAGCTTCCAATTTACACTGCTGCAGCCTATATAGTTGCCCAAGCCATATTTGGGGATTGGAGGGCACTGAACCTTTTATCCCAGGTTTGTTGAGTTCTCAGCAATATAAGTTGGGTGCCAATTTTTTGCAGTAAATTTTTAACCCAATTTACCAAATCAATGAATTCACAACTCAATTAACTGGTATATAAGCTACTCTGCCTAGATTGGGCAGATCTACCACTACACTACTCTATTCCTGTCTATAAGATCCCATATGACTTGCGATTTAACCAAGCCACTTGCTTCAGCTCCTTCTTCCTTCCACCTTGTCCTCCTCCATTGTCCTCTTCTCCAGTCTCCTCCCCCACCTCCCACCCCCGCACCTCTTCTCCTATCTCCCCTTCTCCCTGAAACTTTTCAGCTCTATCTTCCCTCCTGCTTCCCAATCATTGGCCTTAGCCTTTATTTGAAAAGTTAAGGTGGGGGAGAAGGTTCACAAAGCACCTGGATACCTGATTTGCTCCTTGACTGTGATGCTTTCCATGAGAGGAGAATTAGCATCAAAATACAAGACCAGGGCTATCCACAACAATAGGATATAGGGGAGAATGTTCCACATTATTCTGCTAGGTGCACATAGTATTAAACTGACTCCTAGTTATTCCCATAAATTAAGGCATTTTTCAACCCTCATCAAAGAAGCTTCTATTTGCTGAAGACGATGTTAACACACATACCTACAGTTGGTCAAGGTACAAGAGATTGCAGAAGTTTCAGTCTCACATGGGATATCTATATCAGTCACATTCCATCCCCAAAAGGCTCAAGGGTAATTGCAGAAGATGTCACAGAAAGATTGCAAGAAGAACCAGAAGTAGTGGATGTGTTTTGGTAATTTCACTGTCCTCTCTTCATCTGATCTCTGATCTAATTTTACTAACCATCCAACTTTAAACCTCTCTACTCTTTGTCTTTTTAAAAGTAATCCATCAAGTCTAATTTGTGCTGCCCATATATTCTTGGATGTATGGCCTTCCATTTGAGTGTAGTTCATACCATTAAAGAAAACTGACACTCATTCTCCTAGTAGCTATCAGTTGCCACTAGCTACTCAGCTAGGGATGAGACTGTGTGCCCATCTCTCCTCTTCATGCTGGATTTGGTCTGGCTTGAGTTTGCAAGAGGTCTTATGTTTACTGTTGTAAACTATTGTGAATTCATATGTTCAAATGCTCTGCAGTGTGCAAAACATATGGTTTCCTATAGTTATTCACTACTTCTGGTTCTTCTTACAATCTTTCTGTAACCTCTTCTGCAACCACAACTACGTAGTAAGGCCTTATCTCAGACTTTGTGTGTATGTGTGTGTGTGTGTGTGTGTGTGTGTGTGTGTATGTGTGTAAAAGCTCTGGAATTGTCACCACAATACTAAAGAAGAAAGTATGAAAATTATCAGAGTCACTGTTCTATTGCTGGGAAGATATTTGACCAAGGCAACTCTTATAAAAGACAGCATTTAACTGGGAACTTGCTTATAGTTACCGAAGCTTAGTTCATTTCATCAAGGCAGGGAACACAGAGGCAGGCAGGCATGGTGCTAAAGAAGTAACTGAGAGCTACATCCTGAATCACAAACAAAGAAAGGGGAGATGAGGGAGAGAGAGAGGGAGCGGGAGAGAAGAGAAAGGAGAGAGAGAGAGAGAGAGAGAGAGAGAGAGAGAGAGAGAGAGAGAGAGAGAGAGATTGAGCATGGCATGAGCTTTTGAAACCTCAGAGTCACACCCTCATGACACACTTCACCCAACAAGATTATACCTACTCCAACAAAGTCACAATGCCTAATCTTTCTCAACAGTGCAACCTCTAGTAACTCAGAATTCAAACATATGAACATATGGGGGTATTTTTATTCAAAGCATCACAAGGATCAATACCCATTTTTTTAGTCTTAATGTCAAACACATTGATTATGATAATGTAGAATTGATAAAAATAATATATGGTAAAACAGAAAAGAGAGTAGTGATCAACCTACAAATACAATCTGAACTTGGCTAAAGCAGAAAGTACGATTCAACTCCAAAGGGTGGTCTTATCAATAAATATTGCTAAAAAAAAGTGTTTATATGCAAAAATATATAGATTCAGGCTTTCCACTTGCCATAAAAACTTACTCAAAATGTATCACAGACTTAAATGTGGAATACATACCTAAAAATTATAGAAGAAAAGATAGGAAAATAGATATACACATATTATGGTTTAATAATAAATTTTATACATTAAAAATGCAACTAATGGTTGGGCAGCGGTGGTGCATGCCTTTAATCCTAGCACTTGGAAGGCAGAGGCAGGCAGATTTCTGAGTTTGAGGTAGAGTGAGTTCCAGGACAGCCAGGGCTATACAGAGAAACCCTGTCTCGAAAAAAAAAAACAAACAAACAAAAAAAAAAAATGCAACTCATGAAAAGAGAAAAATAGTAATTGAAAATTAAATTAAGATTTAAAATTTCTTCTATATAAAAGACAATGTGAAGGAAAAAGCAACAGCAAACCACACACTAGAATTAAAAACTGTAAAATCCATATCCAGCAAGAGACTCTTATCCAAATATATTAAGGACTCTTAAAAGTGACAATGTGTAGGTACTTCAAAATACTTAAAATCTGAAAATGTAAAACACCAATTTTGTTGGCAAGGGTGAAGCATCAAAGATCTCATGCGTGGATGGTGGGTTAAACTACTTTGGAAGATGCTTTGTTGCTCTCCATAGATAGATGTTGTCTTAGTTAGGGTTGTGCTGCTGTAAACAGACACCATGATCAAGGCAACTCTTATAAAGACCACATTTAATTGGGGCTGGCTTGCAGGTTCAGAGGTTCAGTCCGTTATCATCAAAGTGGGAACATGGCAGCATCTAGGCAGGCATGGTGCAGGAAGAGCTGAGAGTTCTACATGTTCATCTGAAGGCTGCTAGCAGAATACTGACTTCTAGGCAGCTAGGGTGAGGGTCTTAAAGCCCACACCCACAGTGACACACCTACTCCAACAAAGCCATGCCTACTCCAACAGGGCCACACCTTCTAATAGTACCACTCCCTAGGCTGAGTATATATATACAAACCATAACAGATGTTTTTAGACATTATCCAATAAATGTACTTCTAGGCATTTACCCAATTGAACTCTCTGTACATACAAAATATCAGCATATGAAGCTTATAGAAGCTTTAAATGACTGTCTAGAATACAGCTGTTTATGATCACCAGAAACTGGAAGCAACTAAAAGATCCTTTAATGAGTAAATAGATAGAAAAAATGTGATAGAGTCTTAAAGTGGAAAGTTATTCAGCAATAAAAAGACATAAATCATAAAACCATGTAAAGGTATACAGTCATACATGCATTAACCAAGTGAAAGTAGCCGGTCTAAAGACTATGTGCCTTATGAGTCTACGTATAACACATTTTGTAACAGACAAAGTTAGTGCTTTTTTTTTTAATTGTCTTCAGCAATGGGGTCTTAGAATCATGTTCTAGTGAACAACCAAGAAAATATACTTCTATAGAGTTATCAGCCACACATGACACTTCTATACCACACTACCTTCCCAAGGTTTAGGCACTATAGCAGAAAAGGTCTTGAAAAGATTCTAAAGAACAAGAGATTAAAGAAGACTGAAGCAAAACAGTGTCTTCTGGACATAGCAAGAGAGCTATACTCATGAACTGTGGTTGCCTACACAAGATATGAACAAGACAAACCCAGTCAACCTTCCAGCATGGAGGGGGAAGGGGTTTGTGAGCCCTCATCACCTACAGCTACAGACAATGAAGGCTCTCCTGTGAGAAGGGGAGTTTGCTTCTTTTAAGAGTGTGGCTCTTGACAGATGGCTCACTCTCCCATGGGTGGTCTCCCTTATATTCTTTTAAAGGAAGCACAAATTGGAGTTGATTAGTTATTAATTTACAAAGGTAAAAAGAATATTTCAAAAGAAGACACGAAGTTCAGAGTAGGGTGTTGTTAAGCATGGACCTTGGAGGAGAAAGATAAGGAATTGGGGTATGATCAAACATATTGTATGAGAGTCTCAGCAAACTAATAAAAACATGTTCAAATAACCTGTGGTTACAGGGGAAGGAGGCGGGAAGATTGAAAATGTATAGTAGCAGAGATAATTTAGGCCAGTAAAATGATTCTATATGTTACTAAAATGGCAGCTACATGGCATAATACAATTTCCCAAACAAAGAGTAAACCTAAGATTATTAAATTGTTTTAAACCCAGTTTGCAAGGTGGAATGTAGAATGAGAAAAGGCAATATAATTGGATTGAACATGTATCTAACAGCCTCACAGAGGGAGTAGAGAAGAGTACTAACCTAACTAAATTTAGCAATAAGTAGAACCTGTACTAATAGAACTAAAAAAACTATTATAAGTTTTCATGTTAGTAACATTATATCTCATGGGAGAAAAAACACATATCATTACAAATAACAAAACAATTAACAAAGAATGACAGTTGTGGGAGCTAGAGTCTTTATTGTTAAAGTAGGAAGTAAAGACCACAGGAGACCATACTATCCACATGCTAATGGATTAGAGCTGGAAATACCAGTATGAACAGTCAGTGTTCTATAAACACTTGATACATAAATAAAATGTAGTCATATATGTATTTTCTTCTATTAGCTGAGAGAACCTTGAAACAATGACATTACTACAAGAAAAATGTATGTACAATGTCCAGCTGGTTTTTAGTTAAGTTTGTTTGCTTGTTTAACCTGTGTCCAATAAAAATAACCAGGACTCCCTAGAGATGCTCAAGACTAGGACCTGAGCTAGGAAACATGTGAGATGAGTCTGGGGCCCCTTATTTTCTCAGGGTGCAAAAGAGGAAGAAGACAGGAAGGGGAAGCAGGGAGTAGGGGAGCAGCTTAAGATGCTTGCAATGGCCTGTTGATAGAGGGTATACTAGTGAATAAAAATGCCAACTAAAATTATGAATGGGTAAATGGAAGCCATTGGACAACAAAATAAGTGAAGCAGTACTAGGTTACAGCAAACTGTAAAAGTGACTGTCTTAGGGTTTCTGCTGTGGCGACAAACACCATGACCAGAAAGCAAATTAGAGAGGGAAGGGTTCATTCTGTTTGCACTTCCATGTTGCTGTTCATAACCAAAGGACATCAGGACAGGAACTCACACAGGATAGAATCCTAGAGACAGGGGCTGATATGGAGGCCACGGAGGGGTGCTGCTTACTGGCATGCTTTACCTGGCTTATAGCACCCGGGACCACCAGCCCAGGGAAGGCACCAGCCACAATGGGCTAGGTCCCACCCCCTTGATTGCTAATTGAGAAAATGCCTTACAGTTGGGATTTCCTCAACTGAGGCTCCTTCCTCTGATGACTATAGCTTGTATCAAGTTGGCACACAAAACAACCCAGTACAGTAACATCCCACAAGTAATTGACTAAATCAATACTTAAGTGGAAGGGAAGGGAAAACACAAAGTTCTCTGGCAGAAGAATTATAAATGGCCATGGATGCTGCTCCCTCAAGAGAGGGTGACCATAGTTCCCCACTCTGAGCTAATCATACTCCTTCTAGAGATGATCGCAGAAGGCAGGGAGGTGTAGAGAAGTATAACAAACATGACTAGAGCCAAGTGACTCCTATCAGCACAGTGATATGGATAATTGCAGAGCTAGAACCTACCTTTGACCTGATGCAGCGACAGTGGTACATACCGTATGATTTTCCTCACAAAAACCCAAAATTCTATGCTAATCATGATTTGTTTGGTTGGGTTTTGATTTTGGTTCTCCCTTTATTGAAAATAGTTTTTGGGGTGTTTTCCCCTTAACATAATATATCCTAATTACAGTTTTCCCTCCCTCTCCAAGCTCCTTCCAACTTCCCCTCCCCCATCCCATTTGTCTCCAACTCCATTCTGTTTGTCATTAGGAAACAAAGAGGCCTCTAAGGAACAATAACAAAATAAAACAAAAACTAACACATCAGAGGAAGAGAAAACAAACAAACGTAACATATAGATGCAGAGACCAACTCATTCAGAGATTCAGGAATGCTTTAAAACACTAAATTGGAAGCCATAATATGTATGGCAAAAAAAAAAAAAAAAAAAAAAAGAGGAAAAAAAATCACACGCACACACACCACATGTATATAATAAAAATAGCAAATGACAAAAATTTTAAAAAAAGGAAAAGCTCTGTCACAACATCATAAGATAACAAACCTCCTCAGGGATATGATTGAGCTCATTTCCTATGGGCATCTACTGATGGCATAAGGCCAACTCTTAAGAGTAGTTTGTCCCCTTAGTGAGAATCCATTGGAGAAAATTAAGTGTTCACTAAAAAGTGGTTATCGATTGGAGATTCCTTCTGGATTAGGGATGGAGACGCAGTGAAATGAGGCAATTCAAACTGGATTAGATTAGATTAAATTCGGGCTTATTGGGAAGCTACTCTAGGGTGACTTCATTGGCTCCAAGAATTGGGGCTAGGGAAGGCATCTTGGCAAGAGAGAAGGGGATAGGGGCCTAAAGAGAGAGAGAGAGAGCAAAGGTGCATTTGCAGAGAGGGGGAGAAGACTCGACGGAGGGAGGGAAAGAGAGAGAGGGAGAAAGAGAGGGAAATCCAAAATATCTATATATTCCCTGGATTATATAGGGAAGAGCCTCTGGGGGAAGGGCAGCCCAGCCAGTGGGTTCAGGGTTGGGGGTAGGGTATGCCAGGTAGGGACTGAGGGATGCTGGGAGAATCAGGAGGCCAGGTCTGCTTTGATATGTAAAATATGCATCTTGGTCCCTTGTCCAAGGGTCCAAAACCAAGGAGAGTCCACTCTTCCTTCCAGTTCTTGGACTCCATGTGATGCAGACCTGTACAGGCGCTGTGCATGCGGCCTGTCTCCGTGAGTTGTGAGTTGATGTGTGTAGATCCTGTTATATAAAGAGCTTCATTTTCAAGGTGTTCTCCATCCCCTATAGCTCTTTCACTCTTTCTGCTTCTGGGTTCATGGGGAATGCCTGCTTGCCTGCTGGAGCTAGGGGTTCAGATAAATACATGAGTGTCATGATTCATTGTGAGTTCAAGTGGTGTCCTGTGTCCGGCCCACCACAGGACTAGGGCAGGTCATGGAGGCGGGATGCAGATTTCCTCCACGCTGTCAGTGGGCAGGTTTTGGGCTATGTGAAGCTGCAGGACCCCACTCCACTTGTGGAGAAGCACAGTCTGAGGTCCCCAGGGGCTGGCAGAGTCAGGCTCGGGGATCCCCAGGCCTGCACAGAGGCTGGGGAGGACAGGTTCTCAAACTCTTGGGCACAAGAGCTGAGAATGGAGTCGGGGCCTGCAGGATAAATGTGGCCAGAGGTCAAAGGGGAAAGAGGGAGCAGAGCTCCGGCTGGGTCCCTTGGGGGGTGAGGGGGGGCGGAAGTGTCCTGGGCAGCTTAGCTTGCTGGATCCATGGCTGGGAGCAGAGAGGCCGCCTGTAGGAGATAAGATTCGGCTCCTTAGAGGAAGACCTACGCCATTGTTCCCTACAGAGGGTCTGGATGAGAAGAGACAGTCCATGGATTTAAGGCATTTATTGTCGTGATGGAGAGTTGTGATGAGGAAAACTGTACCCCACTTTGTCAAGGCGGGTTTAAGGTTAAATACCTTTTGCATGGGGAGTTGTCTGGGAAGGGGAACTTAATTGGCTAAACCCTTCAGAACTTTAGGTGCCTCATTAAAATGGAGATCTGTCTTGAGGCTACGAGATCTGTGGTCGCGTCCTCTACCTGTGGAAGGGCTTGGGGTGTTGCCCTTACATGCTGATGGCCACAGACCTATGGAGTGGAGAGTTGTGGCCTCATGTCAGGAGCCTGGTGTCTAGGAGCGTTGCAAAATACCTATCTTCCCTTGCAGGATCGATCACCTGCTGGATCACCGGGGGTTTTAAACCCAGCTCAACCAGAAACCAGGCTACCTTTAGTGTTAACGGTCCCACTATATCTATATCTATATCTATATCTATATCTATATCTATATCTATA
>JADRCD010224491.1:40665-55510 GCA_019843815.1 Montemys delectorum | reverse complement strand
CCTCCTCCTCCTCCTCCTCCTCCTCCCCCCCCTCCTCCTCAGCACACAGTCCCACAGCAGTGTTCCGTTGTACAGTCTCCGTCGGAGGAGGGGGGAGAGGACAGGTAGGTGTGAAGCAAGAACAGAGCATCATGGGCCGCATCCTCTAAACGTGTACTTTTGAGACTGATGATTGGAACACGTTGTCTTCAAACAGCACAGAGCTGGCCCCTGGAAATGCTTGTTTTGTCGCAGCTATTCACTAAAAAACAGATCGACTGAGACCCTCCCTCCCCCAACAGGCAACAACGCGTATATAGTCTCTCTCTCTCTCTCTCTCTCTCTCTCTCTCTCTCTCTCTCTCTCTCTCTCTCTCTCTCTCTCTCTCTCTCTCTCTCTCTCTCTCTCTCTCTCCCCTCTCACCACAAATACACACACACACACACACACACACACACACACACACACACACACACACACACACACACACTCCTTGTAGCCCCCCCCCCTTCTCTCTTTTTTTTTAAGCAATGCTTTGTTGTGCTAAAACTAGTTGGACGAGTTAGGGTGTTGCTCTGCTCCCGAGGCCCTGGCCAATGGAACCCGATCCACCCCGCTGTGCGTAAGCGTGCAATTAAGGATTTAACCAAGGCTGTGCTGCGCCTCAGCCAGCAGTCAGCCTGCGGGAGACAGAGCCTCCACGACTCCCAGCCTCCTCCCCGCCGCCGCCGCCGCCGCCGCCGCCGCCGCCGCCTCCTCCTCCTCTTCCTCCTCCTCCTCCTCCTCCTCCTCCCTCGCTCCCACAGCCATGTCTGCTTAGACCAGAGCAGCTCCACAGCCAATTCAGGCAGCAGCGGCCGCGGCAGTAGAAGGACAGCCACCGCCCGGGAGCTATGACAGGAGTGTTTGACAGAAGAGTCCCAAGCATCCGATCCGGCGACTTCCAAGCTCCGTTCCCGACGTCCGCCGCCATGCACCACCCGTCTCAGGAATCGCCAACTTTGCCGGAGTCCTCGGCCACCGATTCTGACTACTACAGCCCCGCCGGGGCCGCCCCGCACGGCTACTGCTCTCCTACCTCTGCTTCTTACGGCAAAGCGCTCAACCCCTACCAGTACCAGTACCACGGCGTGAACGGCTCCGCAGCCGGCTACCCGGCCAAGGCTTACGCGGACTACGGCTACGCCAGCCCCTACCACCAGTACGGCGGCGCCTACAACCGCGTCCCGAGTGCCACCAGCCAGCCAGGTAGGTGCGCGGGGGCGGGAGGCAGGTACCCAGGGCATCCTGTAACCCCGCGGGCGCTAAGTTGGGTGGTAGATGTTCACACCCATAGAAGGGTGCTTCGCAAAAGGGAGTGGGGGGCCTGGGGCTGCAAACAGGACAGCATCTCACACAGGCAATTGGGGGTGTGTGGGGGGGGGATATTAATCGTGTGTTTTCCCTCTGGCGCCACTCGAGGGTCCCTCCTTAGCTGGATTTCTATCTGGCCTAGCCAAGAAAGCCAGCTTGGCTGGAAAGAGGGTAGGGATTGGGGGAAAAGAAAGAATCAAGCAGCCCCAGTGGTGTTTGCGTAATAAAAGGAAAGTTAGTTGGAATTCTGGGTGAGCGTGCTGAGTTGGTGAGATCTTAGCCTGGATTAGCCAGCGAAGCGCCCGGAGGCCTCGCAGGGAGGGTGCCGGCAGCACACCGGGTGGCCTGAGGGCCGGAGCGCTGCAGCCTGACAGAAAAGCGAGCAGGGAACTTTGCGGTTTATCCAAGGTATTTCCAAATACAAAAGGCCATTTAAAATAGCGAAGGGTTGCTGAGAGTTCACGATGTTAGAGGGACAACCCCCCCCCCCCGGCCCCGCCGCCCATCGCGCGCTCTCTCCATAGGTGCCTAGAATTTGTCTGCCTCCTTCTTCCCCAAAGACTCCCCCTTTCCGTCCACCTTGAAACTTCCTCCAAGAATTACCGTGGGGTAGAGAGCTTGGGCGGTAAATGAGAGGCACGAAGTCTCAGTGGAGAAGTTTTCCTAGTCGATTTTGATCTCCCCTCACCGACACATTAATAAGACTGCTAATATTAGCCTCCCCTACTCCAGGAGAGTGGAGACCACAGCCCTCCCTCGCTCTCCACCCTTCCTCTGGCAGCAGCTCCACACACCGGCTCTTCCACTCCTTCCAGGACTGAAAAGGGAAGGGGCCATGTGGTCTAGGGGCACATTAGCAAAACATGGGGTTCACGAGACCCCAGCGGGGCACATTTATAACAGTGAGAATTCTTCCCTGCTGTCTCCCCTTTACTACGAAAATATCCTTACTACAGTCCCCCTTTCAATACATTGTTGATTGAAGTTTGAGTCTGCTCCTCTTGCTGTATCTGTATTCGTGCATAGGGGGAGGATTTTTTTTTTTTTTTTTTTTTTGGTCAAGAACATATTAAGTCTATTTGTGAAAGAAACCAGACACATCTGTGCCCTCTCAGATCTGCAGTGAGATTATGGGGACTACATAATCGGCTCTCTGTCTGCCGCAGCCCCGACCGACCGCTTGCCGCTGTAGTGAAGGGACATAGTTTGCTTGTCGGTCTTTGAACTTTGGAGACCTTGGCTAGCGTCTTCTCTGCCTAAGCGTCTAGCCTCTGCGGGCGCCCGAACAGACGCCGACAGAAGCGGGGTCATGGCCCAGGGGCCTCCTCGCTTGACGCCATGGGAGTGGAGTGGCTATTCGTGTCCCAGAAACGCACAAGGTGAATACAGGGAGGGAAAATAATAATAATGAGAGAAATAAGCATCTCCGAAGAACCTGGTGCGTACAGAGTGCCCCACGCACGCAGTGGCTATTAGTCGGAGACTCGCTAGCTCTTCTGTGTATGATCTGAGGAAGAGGCAGAATTCACTGGGGTTTGAAAAGCCAAGGTGGAGATATTGGGAAAGAGAAAGATGACTACATATTTCAAAACAAACAAAAACCTCGGTGATTTGAGGGCCTGTGCAAAAGAGCCATCATTGTCTGCCCGGAAGCTCTAACCTAGTCTGTTTTGGTTATTTAGAGAAAGAAGTGGCGGAGCCAGAGGTGAGGATGGTGAATGGTAAACCAAAGAAAGTTCGTAAACCCAGGACTATTTATTCCAGCTTTCAGCTGGCCGCTTTACAGAGAAGGTTTCAGAAGACTCAGTACCTCGCCCTGCCAGAACGCGCGGAGTTGGCCGCCTCTCTAGGACTGACGCAAACACAGGTAAATCCGGCCGCCGCCGAGTACCGGCCCCGCCTCGCCTGCAAACCCGGCTGGGCTGCATGGTTCGGTCCCGACTGGCTGGAGCCGATTCTCTAGCACTTTGCAGAAATTTACAGATAAAAAGACACCAAACATTGCATCTTTCCCTCCATGAGCCAGGCCCACGTGGCGGTGGGAGCGGGATTCGTCGTTTGTCCGGAGTTGCGGCTTCCCCCTCCGGCCCTCCACTCCCAACCCCCCACCCCCCACCCCCACTTTAGCCACCTCGGGCTGGGGACCAAGGTTTCATAGCGAAAAACAAGAGAAGGGATATTTCGGGGGGGGGGGGGGGAGATCTGTCTTCCGTTCTTGAGAAACGTCTAGGTCTCTTCACAATGAGCAACTTGCCAGGTACTAAGGGCCTGGTGATGGATGGGTCTCCAGCCACGCAAAGGCCTGGATCGTCGTGTCCGGGTCGGTCCTGTCCCAGAGGCAACTGGAAGCCTCAGCAGCCTGAAGGTCGCGAGGTGGGGGGCGCTGTTGTACGGGGAAGCCCTCCTGGATTGTCCCCCTTCTTTTCCCTCCCACTCCATCCCGCTGAGGCCTAGAATAAGGAATGTTCAAGTCGCCGCCCAGAGCTGCAGGCAGAGTCTGTCTCTCCTTTCCCTTGGCACGGTGCACCTACAGTTTGGCCCACGCCCCTCCCTCCCCCCGGGGGGACTCTGGCCTTCGAGCAGGAGAGGTATCCTCCCCCAGTGCACTGGTGCACAGGCCCACACGCGCGATGACCAGGTCTAGAGTGAATAAAAGACAAAGCCTTGGGCTCTGGCTGAGCTGGACAGAGCTCCCTCTGTGGGTCCCTCCCATTTGCATAGGCTGAAACTGCGACCTCCTGGCGCTAGGCGACTTGCTGCTGGTAGTTATCAGAGCTGGATAGTCTAGGGCCAGAAAAGCCTTCATTCGTCGCTCAGGGAAAGGCGCGGGCAACCTCTGAGTGTCCCGGTAACGTGTGCCTTTGTTCCCCACCCAGGTGAAAATCTGGTTTCAGAACAAAAGATCCAAGATCAAGAAGATCATGAAAAACGGGGAGATGCCCCCGGAGCACAGTCCCAGCTCCAGCGACCCTATGGCGTGTAATTCGCCACAGTCACCAGCGGTGTGGGAGCCCCAGGGCTCATCCCGCTCTCTCAGCCACCACCCTCATGCCCACCCTCCGACCTCCAACCAGTCCCCCGCGTCCAGCTACCTGGAGAACTCGGCTTCCTGGTACCCAAGCGCAGCCAGCTCAATCAATTCCCACCTGCCACCGCCGGGCTCCTTGCAGCACCCGCTGGCACTGGCCTCCGGGACGCTTTATTAGATGGGTTACTTTCTCTTGCTCATTTTTGGGACTACAGTGTTTTGATGGTTTAGAAATCAGAAAGAAAGGAATTCATACGGGGATGTTTGAACAATGGAAACAAAAAAGATTCATGTGTAAAGTTTTTTTTTTTTTTTTGCATGTAAGTTATTGCATTTCAAAGGACCCCGCCCCTTTTTTTACGAAAAGAACCCTTTTTTTGCGCAACTGTGGACACTATCATTGGTGCCTTGAAATCTATGACCTCAACTTTTCAAAAGACTTTTTTCAATGTTATTTTAATCGTGTAAATAAGTGTAGATAGAGGAATTAAACTGTATATTCTGGATAAATAAAATTATTTCGACCATGAAAACTGTTCTTTTTTGGCCCCCTGATAACTGGCTAGTGAGGTTATATGCAGATGGTTAAGAACAGATGAATTCTCCAGAAATCCAACAATGCAAAACAGAGGTCACGAGCTGTATGGTTGCAGAAATGTGTTTGTGTTGGATGCTTTAGTTCATGTATCTGTCTGCACATATGGCCTGTTTATAGTACTGTCATGTTTACGATGGTTTTTTTTTCACCTAACCACACAACCATTTAAATGATATTAAATATAGTTCCAAATGTTTCTGGTAGGAAGTAATATTGAAACTAAATACATTTCTCCTACCGTGTGTGAGGGAAAACGGCAACAGGAATCCCTCAATAACCTAGAATTTTAAGCTCAAAGTGATTCTGGTGGGGAGCCCCTCCTCCATCAGCATATGTGTTACAATTAGATAAATTATGCTCCTTTTGAAAGGAGCATTCCAAGATGAGAAAGGAGAAGAAAGGGAAATCTGTTCTCATTCCTGTTTTTTGTTTTTTTTTGTTGTTGTTGTTGTTTTTTCAAAAATCTGAAATGTTTGGGGCATAGCAAGTGGTAGCTTAAGCCTAATGTGTATGACTATAAATCTGGCCAGGTTCTTTTAGTCAAGAAAATACCACAGAGATTCAGAACAATAGTGAACCTAAAGCACTAGGGCAAATGAGAAATATGGGGGTGGGGAGAATTCCTTTTCAAAAGAGGGGGAGGGGAGGCCCTATATTGATTTCATTTCGTGTGAGAAGGTTCTTAATATAATTGTCTTTCACCGGCACTGTGTACTTCGTGCCTCTTTCAGAATTCCCTGCTCTGCTTTTACATCAACTGTGGCAAGGCAAGTTCCAAACTGCCGGAAATGGGATGTTTGCTAGAATTTCTTTGTGAAGCCATCTTTAAGGCAGGCATATGGGAGTTGCAGCAACCTGGCCCCTGATTTGTGTGTTCCTTACACCATTGCATGTTTAGATCTAGCCTATGTCCAAAGCTACATTGTGGCTCCAGGGCTGTGACCCTAGGCCTGAATTATAGACATCTTTGTGGCTGGCTGTTCTTTGGTCCATCTAAATCTATGACACCAAAGGACATGCAATGTTGGAAATTACTAGATTTATGGGAAATATTCCACAGCTAGGAAGTCAACTGCAATAAATGTGACAAAAGAGCCCTCTTGGGGAGGGGGATTAGAACATGAGAAAATGCATCTTCTTATCTCAGGATTTCAGACAGGACCATTCCAACAGAGAGAACCCAAAAGGCAAACTGTGTGCCCTTGGGCTATTTACACAGTTAGTTTCTGTCTCTCCAGTCTTTTCCCATTCCTCCCTTCCTGTCAGCCATCTATCTCCATTTGCTCTCTTTTCTCTCTTCTTTTTCTTTCTTTCCACAAGTGAAAACCCACCAGTTTGGAACCCAGTGGACCTTGGGGATGGCAAACATACGTTTCTAGGCACCCTGGGCTATTAAACCCTGCTTAAACATAATTTATCTCCAAAAATTTATCCCCTGCCCTCATTCCACTCCATCTGTGGGGCACTGTGGTGTTAAGGGAGGCCCTGGCCCCATTTTGTTTTCTGTAGTGGCGTGAAGTAGAATGGAGAAGCAAATGAGGGCGTCTATCTTCTGCTTTTCTTTCTTTGCTTGCAAAGATTTCAGTAGTGTTTCCATTAACCAAAAGCCTAGAGCTTTCTGAGAGCCTGGTCTTGATTTCCAGGACCTGGCTTTATGGTGGTCATTGGCCTGTCCCCATCCCACCCCGGAGTGTGTATTTGGGAAGGTTGGCAAGGGCGGGGGACATCCACCGCACCACTATCCCCAACTCCCGCCCACTGGTTTCCCAAGAGTGTCAAAAATGTGCTTGGAACAAGCTCTTTCCATCTTGGCATTCGGAGAAGAGTGGATGTCATCTCCCTGCTCCTGCCCGGGTGGAAAGGGGTGTGCGTGGTTTTCTATACTACATCCGACCCCCAGATTCAGCCAAACGGAGGGAAGGGCGGGTCCGGACTTTTCTCAGGGAAAAAGAGGGATGCTTTTTTAATCACCACCCTTCACCCCAAGCTGGGACATTGCTGGTTATTAAGGGCACCAAAGCTGGTTTGCTGCTAAACCAAAAAAGCCTAGTGCAGCAGCGGCGGGGATGGGGATCTGGTTTTAGGATTTCATCCCCTGTGTGAGCCTCAGTAGTGGTCTCTTGGATTGGGAGGTTCCCCCCCCCCACACACACACACCTGGATGTGGAGCGGTGAACAAAAATATTCTGGCAAGTGAGTCGCAACGGGCTTTCCTGGCACCGCGGGGATTCTCTCCGGGGAATTTAACTCCCTGAAGTCCTGCGCCCAAGGATGTAAAAATAACAGATCCTCAGCAAAGTCTAAAAATATCTGTTTTCTTTTGCCCTCCCTCTCACCTTCCTTCCCTCTCTATTGTTTCTTCTTGTGTGTACCAAATGCACATCGTTCCATTTTGGCGCTGGCAGACCCCACTCTCCCTGGACTTCAAGTAGGAGTCGCCTGTGCCTATCCCTTCTGTTCCTCACTTGCCTAATCCGCTGTCTAATGCCCCCAAGATGAAGTAAGCCGCTTCAGAACTAATTTTCTTTACCGCGGACCCCCATCCACCCAATACTTCGATCTCCATCTTGAGACCTCCCTGCAAAGACTAGGAGGCCCAGGGCACGTTGGCAGGGCTTGAGTGATTTCCTCGGTGCCCTGCCGGACTCCCGGGCCCTGCTGTTGAAGATCAGATAAATTGGCCTTTGTTTGAGACTTGGGTTGGGCCAGGCGGGTTTCTACCCCCATTCTCCGCCTTTTTCCTGGCGGCCACCTCCTTGTGGGACAAGAGGCGAACTGGGGATCCGAGGGAAGCTGCATTCCTGTGGGTGCCAGGCGGCTCCAGTGCTGAGCCACAGGGCCTGAGACACACACACACTGAAGAACCCGCAGACCTCGCTGCCCTTGATCTCTCTTTCTTACTCGCCTTCTCTCCTGTCCGGCACCTACCCGGGAGTCAGTCCACTCCCACTCGGATCCAGCCTAGGGCTCGGCCTTGCATAGAAAAGCTTTGACCCACACAAAGATGTACACGCATCCACTCCCAGTGACACAGGCCAGATCAGTATCTCCCCGCCTAAGGACAACCCTTTCTCCCCCGCCCCTTATCCCACAACCCAAGGCGCGCCGGCTAGCCTCCCATGGCTCCTTTGATCGCACCGGACGCCTAGTGGCTGGCGGTCTCCTGGCTGACCCTTTCAGAGTCACCCACAGCAAGCCTGAAACGGGCATTATAGCACACAGCCGTCTCCACAGTTCAGTATAGAGCACTCTCTAGCTGGAATTGCTCTGGATGCCTGCTGGAAACTGCTCTGCACTCCCCCCTCTGCTTCTTGCTTCCTGTTGTTCTCAAAGAGGGACCTTTAGGACGACTTAGCCACCCTATCCCGGCCCCTTCTCCGCCACCTCCTGGATCCAGCGCCTCCCACTGGCCGCTGGGATCTGGCCAACTTAGAGTTCTCCAGTCCTCGGAGAAGGCACACCCTGAGGGTAGTAGCTCTGAGACTGTTGCTGGGAAGTGAGCCACCCGCGAGGATCAGCCTGCCCTCCCCCACCTCCTCCACTCTCAAGCACCTTCCCTCCCCCTCCTTCTCCCTGGCCCCCTCCCCGTCTTCTGGGTGCAGGCTCACACTGTCCAGCGCTTGGGGAGGGAGCTCTGAGACTTAACTTCGGTCCCGGTTCCCGGCTCCCCCCACCCTCTGGTTTCCAGGTTGCCCACAAACCTTGCATATTTTTGACCCAATCCCAGTCCAAGAGAAAATAGCCCCAAATCTTGGTGGTGCGCGTAGTATTAGGTAAAGCTTTCCACGCAGCCTGTACTGGAGACCGTGGAGTTTTCTTTGACCTCTGACAGTCTTTAGATTTCTTAGTGGTGCAAGGCAGAAAGTATAGAAGGTGTCTACTGCCAGCGGTATGAACGACTGAGGGATGGAGGACCCTCTCCCTTTCCGTCACCTAGGGCTGCCTACTGTAATGCAATGACCTGTTTTATACTTTGAGTTCTAACTTTGAAAATACAAGCCGAACTTACGCTAAATCTCTCTTTAAAGGAAAGGAGAGTTGGATTCTTACAGCAATTAAACGTTTCTGCCCTGTTATTCCCTTGGACTTCTGATTTATGGAGTTCTGAATAGATTTCCTTGCCAAAAGCACATGTATTATTGAGTCTGTTCAACATCCTAAACCAAGATTTATATAAAACTGTGAAATACCACACATTACGACCTTTCACCACAGGAAGGGAAAATGGCTTCATGACCTGATCCTTCCCCACACCCTCTCTCTCCCGGTTTCAGTAACAATTCTCTGTGGAATCCACCATACACAGTCTACTGGGTTTTTTTTTTGTTTGTTTTTTGTTTTTTTGGTTTTTTAAGAAGTGGGGTGGGTGTGAAGGACGGTAAACAGTTCCCAAGCTATGATTTATTTTAAAGCATTTTTTTTTCCTTGAAAGGCGTGAAAACAGAAACTGGCAACAGCAGCTTATTGCCACCTAGGACTATTTCTGCCACTTGCCATTTGCAAGGTGGGGGGAAAGATGGGTGGAGGGGGGCCCAGGATATGGACTCAACTTTCATCTATAAACAGGGGTCACCAAACAGGGGACATTTCATTATTGCCCTTAAATTCCCAGGAGCTAGGGAGCCTGCCTGCCACCCTGCAGGGTGGCCTTGGCTGGGCAGGTGGTGTGGGTCACTAAGATGCTCTGGGGAGGAGGGGAAATCAACACAATTGGCTTAGAAACTGGAAAAGAGGCTGAGGAAATTCTCTGTGCTCAACAGGAAAAACTGAAGTCCTGGAATACAGGGTCTTTAGGCATCTCTGCCTGGGATGTCGCTACTCGAATTAATCCAGAGGAGTCTCTACGAGGACATTTTATTACTGCAAGCAATAGAATCCTCAGAGGGTTTGACTCTGGGACCAGAAAGAATCTCCCAATATCTCTTGAGCTCTCTCCTTTCTTTCTATTCTGTCCTTTCCTGTTTGAAGATGATGGTGACCCTTGCCCTGTTAGGCGTATTGTGACATAGAAGCAGCCAGAATGATTTATTTTGGGAGAGATTTGCATTAATAAGGTTAATGATGAAATTTCTTTAAAAAAAAAAAAAGTTAACCAAACCAACAGCTTCCCAGTTGGCTATATTTAATTAACATCAATTAATCCATGTTCAGCTAATAGCCTCTAGGACACAGGAGAGCATCTTTATTTTAAAAGAGAAGAAAGGTGGAAGGAAGACACACAGGGCAGTTGGCTCTGATGACAAGAGCAATTGCAGATTCATTTAAGAGTATGTTCCTAAACAAGTGACAGGCACATTCTGAGGTGGAAAGAATGGAGGGACTGACAAATGTTCTTTGCTGTGGGGGAGGGGCTGTGGGGGAAGGGCACCTTTAAAAGTAGAAAAATGCTATGGTAGAGGGAAGAAAGACAGGAGTATTTTTTAAAAGTGTGGGGGGGGGGAGAAAAAATATTTGAGCCTGCAGACAGCAGCAGCAGCAGCAGCAGCAGCAGCAGCAGCAGCAGCCGCCGCCACAGCAGCAGGAGCCCCTGCAAATGCATCAGCTCTGCACAGTTGAAGACTTGGACACATAATACTTCAGACCACTGATTTGCTATTTTCTTAATTCTGGCTCTTCTTTTTCCATATGAATCAAACAGTCTTTTGTCCTTCAGGGTTTGATTTGATCGCTACTGTTCACATTTCACTTTTGTATTTTCCCTCTTCCTTATACCATTACTCATTGAGTGCCCCGTGAAATTACAATCGTACATTTTCAACTCAGCAACCCATTTGCAGTACAAAAAAATAGGGTCTAAATAATGGCTGAATTAGCCCTACTGGACAGTTTCAGATGTAACACTCTGTAATAATTATATTGCAGGCTGGATTAGGATGCTATTATCATAATCTGGACGTTTACAATTATCTGTAATTTGCAAAGATGCGCCAGGTCTTGATTACAGCAGCTTTTTTTTTTTTTTTTTTTTTTTTTTTTTTTTTTTTTTTTTTGTATCACGCTAACCATCACTAAACAGTGACAGTAATAACAGCTAATTTTGCTGGCAATATAAGAGGTGCTGGGGTGTGCAAACAATTTCACACCTGGATGTGCTCACTCAACCAAGAATATAGAGACAGAGCTTCTGCCCTGAGACTCAGAAAAATACTCTGCTGTGCCTCGGCTCAGTATAGATTTCTAGACCCTGATCGTTGCTTAAGAGATATTCACGGGGTAAGTTTTTATTTCCGGCATACTTCTAACTTCTAGGCACCGCTTTTATTGCTTGTCTCATACTCTCCAAGCTATATGCAATATGTTGTGATTTACTTGAATTGCGACTTGGTTTTCAAGGTTTGGGTTCTGACCTTTTATTTTCCTTTAACAGTAAGAGTTGATCTGGTGAGAATGGGAACAACGTTAGGAACCTGACTTGCTTGTCTTGCTTCTGTGCAGCTGATGGGTTTGGTGTAGTTTGTGACTGGAGACTAGGAAAGGAACAGATTTCTGCGAGGTGTAGAAGGAGCCTGAGAGTTCAAGCTAAAAATTTATCTGAAAATTGTTACTTACAATTGACCTTAAGTAAATACATTGAGGTTTTTACATGCGGCCATGATTTTAGGTTTTGAGGCATCAAGAGATCAAACAGAACTGGCTGTGGGGCTTGCTTCTTTGCAGTCAGCTATGCGGATGGATGTTAGCAAAAGCAGGTGTGTCCGAATCTCTGGGCTTTGCAGCCCTTTGGACATCTTCTCTCCAGCTGGGGGAAAGTTTGTAGAATAAATGGCATCTGAAACCCTTCAAGGCTATTCCTTAGGGCCTTGCATAGAACTGTAGTCTCTGTCTCTCTGTCTCTCCCTCTGCCTCTGTGTGTGTGGGGGGAGGGAGGAGTTGGGGAGGGGAAGGTATCCAGATCGTGCAGTTTATTGCCTGCTGAGTCCAAATTCTGTGATCCTGGTCTTAGAAGGGGATGATTGGTTGGGACACAGAACCAACAACTTATGAAGCCAAGGAACCTAGTCTAGTCTATGTACCAAGGAAGATATTGGCAACAAGCTGTGCTGTTCTATCTCTAGATGACGCTGTTTCCTGACCCTGTAAATTTTATAAGTAGCTAGAAGTGCTTAGTGTAGGATCCCACAATGTCTTTGACTGCCCCACCCTGCAGAGAAAAGCTTTTCTACCGTGGCAAGAACCTTTGCACTAAGTTGTGTCCAAAGATAACGTGGCGTTTATTTATTAGAGAGGAGGAGAAATTGTCTCTCTCCTGTATCCCTACCCAATAGCTATGCTCCCTACCCCAACCCCCTTAGTATGGTCAGAACAGGGCTTGGGAACTGAAACTCTACAGCCTAGTAGGGAGTTTGAACGTGGGGAGGCGCAAAAGACACCTCAACTGGCAACGCCTTTCACCCACGCTCCTCCTACCAATCCCTCCCTTGGGGAACCAGTTTCCTTGGGGGTCAATATATTTTAAAGGAGAAAAAATGATTAACCCTTGAAGTTCAGGTGATCCAGTGGGAGCCCAGTTCTAAGCAGAGTTGGGGGGGGGGGACTATCTAACAGCATCTCTGTAATTAAGCTCATGGTCAATAAGAGATAAAGATGGATGCAGAGGCATCATCACCCACCTCCAACCTAGTAACATACATTTTCTAGGTTTCAGAATTCTATACACTCACAGTGGTTTGGCATATATTTGGTGAATTTTTTTTAAGGAAAAATTAGTGTTGGTTTCGATATATGGTAGCTTTCTCTCTAACATAATTTGAATAATTCAGCAAAGCCCCTCTACCAGCTGTACTTCTGCAGCCTCTTCCATTCTTTCCAGCATTATAATTTTGGTTAATTTTCAATTTTAGGTCCTACGTCTCTGCAATTTGTGTATGAATAACAGAATAATTTCCCTCTTTTGTTTCGCCTTTCCTGTTCCTGAATCTAAATAAAGATGGCTTTTTAGTATTAAAAGTGGAAGAAAATTACAGGTAATTATCTTTGACGGTAAAAACGCTGTAATCAGCGGGCTACATGAAAAATTACTCTAATTATGGCTGCATTTAAGAGAATGGAAAAAAACCTTCTTGTGGATAAAAACCTTAAATTGTCCCCAATGTCTGCTTCAAATTGGATGGCACTGCAGCTGGAGGCTTTGTTCAGAATTGATCCTGGGGAGCTACGAACCCAAAGTTTCACAGTAGGAAGGGGGAAAAAAGAAAAGAAAACATTTTTCCTAATGTAACAATGCGAATGCTAGAAAATGACAAGACTGATCGGTTTTAAACCATTCTGAAGACTGACTGAGCGTGGAAGTTGCTCAACAAAAAAAGGAACGGGGATATTGGTAAGTAGTCTTTGCTTTGTGTCTAATTATAGTGACTGTCCTTTTGCACGACTGTATGTCGCTGTCATTATATGGAGCACTCTGAGTATCTCTATTGACTTCTGATAAATGGCTCAGTGGTTTCAAGGTTCATAATTTGAAGGATGCCCAGGTCTGTAGCCATTAATTCTCACAGTATGGGGCTTCCTGCTTGTATGACGAAAGGACTTTTCATTTTCATTATTTCTTTGCTTTCCACGAGATCGGAAGGATGTGTTTCTTGCAGGATAGAACATTTTCCTACCTTGCTAGCTTGCAATGGGTTTTTAACATTAAGTAGTCAAAATTGTGCACTTTGCTTTCTGGGTTTGTTATTCCTTTTTTTTACCTTTTTTTTTTTTTTAAATATAGCTATACTATTTTATCTGGGGAAAGGGGGAGGAGAATATTCAGATACAGTACTGAAATTGGCTGGGTGTCTAGAAGTTAAGCAGGGTCTATGCTATTCTAATGTTTAAAAATACAAAAATGTGTATGAATCACAACAAAATTAAAACGAAAGGCCGAGAAAACATCCAAGGCTCATGTCAAAGTATCTGAGACAAAAGCTTGTGGTGCAAACTGACATCTCTTCAGGCACTGGATACGTATGTATGGAGCCCACCGTGTTACGAAACAAAATATATTTTAAGAGAAATAGAAAATATAGTGGAAAGGGAGGAAGGATGGACAGACAGAGACCTGGAGCAATAGAGGACACTCCCAACATTTTGTGGCTTTTACTCCATATATGAAAGAAGACAAAAAACATACAAAGTATATATACAACTAAAATTCAACAATATATACAGAAACGTTCCTTGATGTAAATGTCCCTATTAGCTTAGTGAATGCCACTATTCACCCAAGAAAGGTGTCAAAGCAATAGAGTGGTGATTTTGGTTGCTTCCTTGGTCTCTCTTATTTCCAGTTCAGAGTTTGGAGGTGGGCTACGCAAATAGGCAAATAGCGTCGTTCTTGTTGCTGTTACTGTTTGTATTTATCTGAGTTGACATTTCCGATCATTGCATTTTGAAAAGACATGCAGCGTTTCCTTTGTGGTAACATTCTAATTTTTACAGCCAATTTTTTCTCTTTGAAGAAGAGATGTTGAGGGGGTTCCTTTCATTTCTTCTTCTTCTTCTTCTTCTTCTTCTTCTTCTTCTTCTTCTTCTTCTTCTTCTCCTTCTCCTCCTCCTCCTCCTCCTCCTCCTCCTCCTCCTCCTCCTCCTCTTCCTCCTCTCAGTCTCAGATTGGTAAATAAAAATTCAGGAGTCCAAAATCCTTGTCATTTATCACATAATGTCTTAAACTCATTAAACAAGTAAAAATGCTGCCATGTTTGTGCAGATTCTTGTGCCGGTGGAGAATGTCTGTTAAAAAAAGAAGTCATTTGGATAGAGAGTACTAAAGAGGAGGCTCCTCAGGGCCTGGATCCCAGAGTGGGAAGGAAAATATCCTTACAGTGATGGGTTCCCAGAACACTGGCACAAAAGCCAGTCTCTCTCTCTCTCTCTCTCTCTCTCTCTCTCTCTCTCTCTCTCTCTCT